>CAKKTI010000014.1:3682-128254 GCA_920105805.1 Condylostoma magnum
AAGTCAATAATATACTATGAAATGCTTTGAACTGCATCGTAATCATTAGCCTTTTTATAGCATTTTAATAACCTATAAGCTATATCACTCTTCCACTATTAAATTATTCTTGCATTTGAGCAAATATTAATTAGACATTCCAAAATCTCGGTAAATTCTTACTATGCTAGTTCAAAGGCTTATTAGTCATAATGCTAAATTGCTTCTTACTTAGTTCGATCAATTTCTTGTATAATTGGACTAATTTCTGTTGGATCGTCAAAAAATTAATTATTATCGTAAGTCAATCCTACTTATTACTAAGCTTGCTGTTCTTAGAGTTTCTTTGTTTAATCTATGCAAAGTAATTCTAGTTCATCATAGCCCTTTGCCTTTTATAACATATTCAAGGCCTTTTGTAGCATAAATTAACTATTTTACTGCATAATTCAGCTTTGATCTATTTCCTCGAGTGTTAAATAGGATGACTGTGACATTTATAATTATTTTAAAATATTGGAATTAAAACTAAGTTTATTCTTCGTCTTTGTCTTGAATATCACCTATATCCTCGAAATCGCTGGGTTTTTATGAGCTATTTGACTCTGAATCGCTTTTTTCTTTGCTATTCGATGATTCGCTTGAGCTTTCTGGACTATTGCTGAATACTTCAAACTCATTTTAATCTAATGTTTTCTGAGCTTCTTCATTTAATTTTTCTTAATCGTATATGGATTAATCTGCTGTTTATTATGCTTGTGTGTCTTTTATTTCTTCTTATGATGTTGTTTCAGTAGAGTCTTGTTTTAGAGTGTTTTATACAGTTTTGTCTTAAGGTGATTTAATATCTTTATTTTCATTATGCTATTGTGCTTCTTCATTGGTGGATTCTTCTATTGGTAGCTTTTTACTTTCTTCTGCTTCCTTTTAATCATTTTTATTAATTTCTTGATATGAAGATGTGTCTAAGGTTAATACATTATATTCTTCTATTTGTATATTCTACTATAATTCACTGCAAATTGGTTATTATAGTTCAGCTTTATCCTCTGTTAGTAAATTAGCCTTTTGTATAATTTGTTCATCTTACTACTTTAATTCATGCTCCTGAGTATTACTTTCTTATAGTTTTTATATTTCGTCAGGAATTTATTAACTTTATTCTTGGGTTTATTATACTTTGTTTTGTTCTAACATATTTTCTTCTGTATTATTCTATATTTCTGAACTTTATAGGCTTTCTTATATTATTTCTTAGCTCAGATTCTATTGATTATCTTGCTCTTATGTTTATCTATGTTCAACAAGTTATTCTTTTTAGTCATTTATCTATTACACTGATTGCTAAACTTGATCTTTATCTTCTTATTATACCTGCTTATTCAACTTATTATTCTATTCACTCTTTTAATCTTATGTTATATCAGTTTCTTATTTAGTTTCTTCTTATTTACTTTATTCTTATTTACTTTATTCTTATTTAGTTTCTTCTTATTTAGTTTCTTCTTATTTACTTTCTTCTTATTTACTTTCTTCTTATTTACTTTCTTCTTATTTACTTTCTTTTTAAATAGTTTCTTCTTATTCAACTTCTTCCTATGTAGTTTCCTCCTATGTAGTTTCTTCTTATTTATTTTCTTATTAAATAGTTTCTTCTTATTTAATTTCTTCCTATATAGTTTCTTCTTATGTAGTTTCTTCTTATGTAGTTTCTTCTTATTTATTTTCTTCTTAAATAGTTTCTTCTTATTTAGTTGCTTCATATTTATTTTATTCTTACATAGTTTCTTCATATTTAGTTTCTTCTTAAATAGTTTCTTCTTATTTAGTTTCTTCTTAAATAGTTTCTTCCTGTATAGTTTCTTCCTATATAATTTCTTATTTACTTTCTTCCTATATAGTTTCTTCCTATGTAGTTGCTTCCTATATAGTTGCTTCTTAAATAGTTTCTTATTTACTTTCTTCCTATGTAGTTGCTTCCTATATAGTTGCTTCCTATATAGTTGCTTCTTAAATAGTTGCTTCCTATATAGTTGCTTCTTATATAGTTTCTTCTTATTTACTTTCTTCTTATTTACTTTCTTCCTATATAGTTTCTTCTTATTTAGTTTCTTCTTATTTACTTTCTTCCTATATAGTTTCTTCTTATTTACTTTCTTCCTATATAGTTTCTTCCTATATAGTTTCTTCCTATATAGTTTCTTCTTATTTACTTTCTTCCTGTATAGTTTCTTCATATATAGTTTCTTCTTATTTATTTTCTTCTTATTTACTTTCTTCTTATTTACTTTCTTCCTGTATAGTTTCTTCTTATATAGTTTCTTCATATTTACTTTCTTCTTATTTAATTTCTTCCTATATAGTTTCTTCTTATATAGTTTCTTCTTATTTATTTTATTCTTACATAGTTTCTTCAAATTTAGTTTCTTCTTAAATAGTTTCATCTTATTTATTTTCTTCTTAAATAGTTTCTTCTTAAATATTTTCTTCCTGTATAGTTTCTTATTTACTTTCTTCTTATTTACTTTCTTCTTAAATAGTTTCTTCTTATTTACTTTCTTCCTCTAATTTCTTATCTAATTCAGTAATTTCTTCTCGCTCATTTTCATTTTACTAACTTTCTTCTTCCTCATTTTCTTCTTGTTTACTTTCATCTTATGTGCTTTCTTCTTATTTCCCTTCCTCTCTTTCTTACTCATTTTCTTCTTGCATAATGCCTTATTAGGTAGATTTAATTTATTCTTAATGATCTGATATAAACTGACCTTCTAAAAACGATCCTTGCTATCTTTGGCCATCTTAGCTTATCAAAACACCATTTCCCTCTGGTTTTCCATCAACAATTTATCCTTCAAATTTACTATTATCTTTAAATGTAAGAATTCCATGACACTGCATATTTTCCCAATTAATCTATCCTTCAAAAACACTTCCATCATTATAAAAGATTTTCCCTTAATTTTAAGGCTTGAAATCACTATCTACATACCCAATAAACTACTTATCATTAAAGTTAATCTCAACTTCCTATTCAAAGCATCCATTTTCAATATACCCAGCAATTTGGTATCCATCAATATGAATCATTTCTCCTTATCCAGTTAAATCATCTTCAAAGACTCCTTCAAATTTGTTATTATTATTCCATATAATATAACCATTTCCCTGCATTTTTCCTTACTCAAAATTTCCTTCGAAGAAGTAATTTTCATTAATAATCCTACCAAATCCTTGCTTCTTATCCGATACAAAATTCCCTTCATACTTAGTTCCATCTTCATATATTAATTTCCCCTATCCATTTTTCTCCCCGGATTTAAACTGGCCAATATAAGTAACATTAGTTTCTATAAGCTCTCCTTACCCGTGAAATAGTCCATTCTAGAAATTCCCCTTGTATTCAAATGATTCAGAAATTAGCTACCCTTCTCCATCCAATACATTGTTTTTCCAGTTTCCCTCAAAAATGACTCCTTCAGCAGTCAGCATTCTCCCGTATTTCTTATATCCGCTATCAAAAACACCATAAAACGCATCTCCGGATTATTCGTATAATGTACCAATTCCGTGCTACTTACCATAACTTCATCCTCCTATATATATCTATTTGCTGTTTAATCTTATGTATCCTTTGTTCTGGTATGTCAATTAAGTGGTTATCTATAAATTTTGTACTAGCTTATGCTGGTTCTCTGGAGATACTCATTCTATTATGCAATCTAATGCTTCATCACTGTCCATTTCTTATAGAGTCAAATCTTATTGTCTTGTGATTGATTTTAATTATGGTTTAAACTAATGAAATCCAAATAGAACTACTGCATAAGGATTTTAAGTCTGGCATTCAAATGCACTCTCGTAGTCTTCAATGCAATATGTATCGATAATATTAACTCTGTATATTCAATGATTCTGCATAACATTAGCTATTATGCTTTGCTTTTATTTGTAACTTAATCCTAACAACCATTCAGCAAATGAGATTCCCTCGATCTTCTTTTTATTATGTATTAAATCATTTGAGTCCAATTCACATATATCTTGTCCTGAAATATTCTAATATACATACAACTTGCCTCCCTAAAGCATTCCTTTAATAATCCTTCCAACAGCTGCTCCTCCAATACAATCAAACCCAATATTAATTTAATACAGCTAACACAATGCCGTAAGCTGCAATATAAACGAAGAATCATTAGAATTTAACAAGATCTTAGGATTAAGTTGCTATGCAATTTCAAACTCTTACTAACTCTATACAATATTACAACACTATATCTCATTAAAATTACACCATCTTTGCATAATCAAACCAAAGGGAGACCCGGCTCCAGTATGTAGTAGAGCTTTTTCACTGCTCCTCTACAAAATTTCTCCAAACATGCTTAAAACCAACGGCATTTCTAGTATCAGAGCAGCTTGCTGCAATTCTAAATCCTCAGGCAACTAATACACCATACTTACATCGCATACAACAAACTCACTTCAACTATTCTAATTCGCATTCATGAATAAATAAAACGACACATTCTTACTTACTAGTGACCAGGCTGTGTATCCCCCTCCTGATTGCACTACCAGTCCACATCCTAAAGAGCCTGTAAGCCGGGGCCTTAAAGGAGAGTAAAAAACTTAAATTAGTACTTCATTTCGCAGTGGAACTGGTTTAGGAATACTTACAACTCCCTTTTCCCCTTATTTAAACTAAAGTGTAAGCATTTACTCCTCCATTTTATAAATTTAATGTAAGTTGAAACAGCAAATAAATTCTTTAGCTGTAGTTGTGAAGTATGCAAAAATCACTCAAAGCCTAAGGTGGCTGATAATTCACTGTCTATTGAGAGAGATTTAATAGCAAGTTATGAGGGAACTGATAAATCTTTCTCTTGATTACTGTAAATGCTGGGGGAAAATTGTTAAGCATCTCCTTTGAGAATAAACGTTCCAATGACTGTGGTATTTAGAAACGGCAAGGCTTAGTTCTATGTTCATACTGGGAGAGATAAAAACTTAAAATATGTAAACTCCACTGATAAGCTGAGAACGTAAGAAATAAGGAAAACTTTTACTGAAATCTAAAGAAAAGCTAGAAAAGAGGAAAATACTGCAATATAGAAAAAAGACACGTTTCTGTATGGACGGGAAGTAGCTATTATTAGACATATGATGTAAGGAAAGGAGAACTCATCATAGGAGGCTAAGGATGAGGAAGGTGCACTGCAGGTTATGAATGAAACGGAGTTTATTAATTTTATTGAGACCAGGCCGAGTAGTCCTGTGTGGAAGAAACTGGCGTATATTCAGACAATTCTTAAGGTAAGAGCTGGAATAGGAGAAACTATACAGCATACGTACTTCTCACATGATGCAAATGATGTAAAGGCTATTGAAGAACTAGAACTAGCTGTTTCTTCTGATGTGGAATATGATCACTAACTAGCTGCAGAGGATAAACGGGCCTATTGTGACTTAATTTGTAAGAAATTAGCATATTTTCTTGCAGCACATACTTAAAACGAGCTTTTAAGACTCCAAGCTGAGTTTATGGTTGATGATAATCAAAAGATATGGTTGGTTTATGCTAGTAAGATCTCTGTAAGAGAAATAAGGATTGATAATCCCTAAGACTCCTTATTATTTAAAAGAGTTGAGTTAATGACTTAGGAAAGCAAAAGGGATATTATACAAGAGCTAGAGTACTTTACTAATAATCAGTAGAATAACAACTCTATAAGAATTAAGTAATTAATGGATAATCATTACGATGATATAAAATAGCAAGTTGGAATTAACTAGATAATGGAGCCACCTCCAATAGACAATGTAACAAATGAGGCCTTTTCGAGACTAAGGCCAACCACTCCTTATACACTTGATTAACTTTTAGACGATTAAAAGCGATAAGAATTGGAGGACTAATTTTTCCCTGTATAGAAAACGAAAAGAAGGCCTAAGGTTGTTATAACTGCAACCACTTTTGATACAAAGCCAACTGAAACTACCATGAATACTTGGACTTTTACACCGAAGATAAAACAGGTGGGAAAAGATAATTCGTAGTACAGCTTAAATAAATCATATCTGCCTTCCAGAAATCCAAGTAAAGTTTTTAGATAATTAAGTTACTCTAAATTTGACTCAATTTTTGTTTAAAATAATCCGCTTGCCTCTGCTTCATTAAATGCAACTCATGGCCTTTACTCTCCATCATAGATGCCATTTCACTTAACTCGCTCTTAAGAAGTGATAAATTCCCACTTCCATTCATCGACGATTTCAGCAAGCTTTTGTACTAATGATTAATGCTTTCAATTTCTTTCTCTAGATTAGCAATACTTTTAGTTAAATCTTACTCCATTTGATCATAATTCGCAGATATTCGTACGGGTAGTTTCTCCAGTTTTCCTTTAGTCCTTTATCTCCTCCTGGTACTTTTAGGGGAATCATTGACAATTTCTCTATTTAAATGTGCTCCTTTATGTCTGTTGAGTGGTCTGGATATATGCGGAGCTTCTGGGGCTGGTGACGCTCTTCTAATACCAGCTGAGGTGGATCTAACTCTATTTTATACTTTCCCGTTATTCAGCTATTTAGGTTTTGGCAGCTCTGATCGTGATGAGTTTTAACCTAATAGGGAGATTCTAGCTTCCTCGCTTTGATAATAATTTCTTCTGAGTTCTTCTAATTCCTTTCTTAGTGAAATAATTTGTTTATGTTGCATTTCATTTTAAGATTTTAGGTTTTTGTTCTCCCCAGCTAGTTTACTTAATGAGTTGTTATGTTCTTTGCTTAGGTTTTTAAGCTCATTTTCTACTTTTTGCAGATTTGAGTGGAGGTTGTTTCTTTGGCTATCTGCACTGGCCTGCCAGTAGGTTATCTCGGCTTGTAGTTTCCTGTTTATGTCTTTTAGGTTCTATATCTCATTCTGCATTATGCTTCTGTCTGTCTCAAACTTATATACTAGATTGCTGCTTTCTTTTCCTTGTACTTAAGAACTGTCTAATTACTTTTAGAGGTATTCTACTTAAAGATTTCAGTTCTCTTTATCTACACCGTTTGATTATATAAGTCTTTAGTTTTCTGACTCTTAGTATTCTACTTGTTATTGTAAAATATCCATTTTCATATCAAATTAGCTTACCTTGTTTGCTAATAGGCGATTTTCCTCTTACAATTTCATTACTTCTAAATGAAGATGCTTTTCCTTATCACTTGCTAATTACATCTCATCTACAAATTTAGTTTGCCATCGTTCCCTATCTGAAAAATTTCTACCTTCAATCTCCTAAAACCTTTAATTCAAATCTTCATTTTCTATTTCTAAGGCTTTAATTCTATCCTAAAGCGCACGCATAGCAGATGCCACTGCTTTTGAATTATTAGAGTCCATACTTTCTTAAAAGAATTTCTTATGATCCGGGGAAAGTGCCTGCAGATCTAAGGGTCCAGTTGCCCTAGGCGAAATTCTTAAAACATCGTCTAAGTTTCTCTTAATTCTAGTATCTCTAGGTCTCGTATTCCCACTTAAATTCTTAGTTCAGTCTTCTTAGGTATTTTGAAAATCCATTTAAAATTTAAAATTAAGAACTAGGATGGGTGTCTTCCCAAATCAAGTCAGCGTCATTGTCTAAAATCACTTCTGGCGGTATATAAATTGCCTTATTGGTCTCCCTTTCGTCAAATTGGGCAAAAAATGCGTTTTCATCAAAGGGTGCTCTGTCATATTGAGGAAGCTCGTCTTCTTGTTGTTCTTCTTCTTATTGTTCTTCTTATTGTTCTTCTTCTTATTGTTCTTCTTATTGATCCTCTTTATTTTCCTCATCCTCGTCTTCAGCTTCTTGGGCTCTTTTTTCAGCTTCCTGGGCTAGTCTTTCAGCTTCTTAGGCTTATAATTCCGCTTCTTCTGCTTTTTTCTTTGCGAGTTCTTCCTGTGCTGCAGCTATAAACTCTTCTTCTAGTTTGTCTTACTCGGCATCATGAGCTGCTTTAGCTTCCTCCATCGCAGTCTGCCTCCTCTCTGCCAGTTAAGCAGCAGCTTCTAATGCTTAATCCCTTTGCTCCTTTTTAGTCAAGTATCTGTTCCTTCTTTTCGTAACATCAGCGATCCTTATAGACAGGAACAGCTTGATGTATTTCAGTAGTAAATATATAGTAAATGAGTACTATTTGATCTCATCTTCACTCAACTTCTCAGATTCAGTTTGCAGGTGCTTAGTCATAGCATATGGAAATGGTTTTACAGGCTTAGGCCCAATAGGATTACAATACTTTAAATAAGTAAGAAAGCCTTCTGAAATATTCCTTTTAGCTCGCTTCCAATCTACTTTATTAGTCCCAGGCACAACAACTCTGTCTCTGCATACACCAAATAAGTAAAATATAAGTTAAAACACCTTCATATGCTTCATTATTCTAAAGTTCTTAAACTCATACAGCTAATTCACAAAATGCTCTTCCAATAGCCTAGTCCTTAATACCTTAAGCACAGCTAGGTCACTAATTCTTTACCTTTCCTCATCAGAAACAGAAGCATCAATGTCCTTTAACGCATCATCCTATGCTATTTTTTCAGCTTCTATCCACTCCCCTTGCCTTTCCGTTTGGATTTACAAATCATTTTAATAAATCTCCATATACGACTCTATGTCTCTCCTCAAGCCCTAATCCTCACTTCTTTTCCACTACTCAGTAAACATATTCACCCAATCAATCACCATTATCCGCTTTTCTTCCTCCAGGATTCTATCCTACCCCAGTAAATCCATACAGAGCCCGTGCTTTACCGCCTGTGTTTTATAAGGCTTCTCTTCAATAACCTCCCATACCTTTTCCTCCTCTTCCAAGTCACCTTTATTAGAATCTTTGTAACTGGCATTCTCCAGTGCTATTCTCTCAGCTTCTTGCTCCTGTCGCTTTTTCTTACATTCAAACGCATCTTCTAAAGCAAGGTCTAAACTTTCATCGAATAAACAGCTGTGGTAGGTCATCTCAACACAGAAATAACTCCCGAGTTTTGGCACATCGAAGAATCTGATCTTCTCAGCTGTTATAACGTCCGGTATAAATTTAGATTTTGTTACTGGAGGTTGAAAAACAGCCTCTTCAGCATCACTGTCTTAGTTTTAGGCCTCTTCTTCCTATCTTCATAGGCTAAAAGTAACAGGGCCTTCTTCCTCAGTTAAGTACTGGTCTATCATAAATTAGTGGTTTTTATCAGACTGTATATAGCGAAAGATCTCAGGAGCATCGTCGTCTATATGAGCATTTTCGTCGTCTAGTTCACTTATTGGTTTTTTCTGTTTTTCTAGGATTCCTAGGTAAACTCCTGTCGATTAAGTGTTTTGCTTCAAGAAGTTTATGAGGTCTGGGAGAAGATCTTCTAAATCTTCTGCGTTTTGTAATGTTTCTGCAAAGCTGTACATTTTTTGCTGTTTTTCTTCCTCTGTTTTATACATTTCTTACATTTGCTCTTCTTGTTGTTTTAGGGATGATAGAAACTTTTCGATTAGATTCTGTTTTTAGGATTCCTTTGTGCTGTATTGCTAGAAATTAGCGATTTTTTTGGAGTAGCTTATAAGCCAATTGCCAAGGAAGTAGACGGGATTTATTGGCTGCTTTTTGTATAATTCACCTAGTGCTGTTGATAACACATCACTTAAGTCGCTTTCTAAGATGTATTAGCCATCTGGGTGGCATTCGATGTTTATTTTGTCTGCCATAACTGAAATTATATCGTTTTCACTAATTTTTGAATATCAGTATGGAGAGTTGTTTTATTATAAGAGTTGTGAGTTATTAAGTTCTTTTAGGAAGTTTTCTAAAAGGGATTCAGTATACTTGTTATTGAATTAGAGGAGTATTAATTTGATATTTTTCAATCAATTTTAAAGTTGCTTTTGGACAAAAATATATTTAAGTTTGTGTATTTCTTTGTAATTATAAGTGCTTAATTAATTAGTTTTTGCGTGAACTAAAATTATGAATACATGTAGAAAGCCAGATAACTATTTGAATTATTACAGACTTTCTATATATACTCAATGAATAACAACCACATATCCCTCTATAAACACTAAATCTCCAATACTACATTAAAACCCATACCTAAACACTCAATTCTCTTTATAAAATGTCTCAAATTTTAGACTAAGAGCAAGAAAAGGAGCTTCGTCAACTAATCCAGAAGGGTAATTTTGAGCACATACTACAATACCTATTAGAACACAACCTTTCCTTAACTAAAGTCCGCGACTAAAAGGACAACACTCTCCTCCACTGAGCCAGTAGTGACCACAGTAGCTACATCCCTGAGCTAATGATCCACTACATAAAGCAACACAACTCAACCTACTTAAAACACTGAATAAACTTTCCAAACTAAGACGGAGGCCTGACTCCCCTCCACCTTGCCAGCTACAGAGGAAAGTTGAATCTATGTAAAACAATTTGTGATAACGAAGGAGACGAATATGCTTTAACTGGTAATGGTTTATCTGTAATTCACCTTGCATCATAAGGCGACCATCTTCCTGTATTGGCTTATTTTTAATCCAGGGGACATTCTCTGTAAGTTCAAGACAAATACTAAGCAACTCCGTTGCATTGGGCTGCATATTTAGGCAATGAAATGAGCGCAGTTGCACTGTTAAAGTGGAATGTTGATATTGAGATAAAGGACTGTGCAGGTATGACACCCATGCATCTAGCCGCTACTTCCGGAAATGCCAGAATTACCAGGCAGTTGTTGTTGAAGGGGGCAATGCCTTATACATCAGATTACAGGGGAAGAATGCCTGCACATATTGCGAAGGACTAAGAGTATGAGGGAATTGTTAAGTTATTACAAGAGCCTGGCATAATGAGTTTATGTGGGTTAAGGCCTCCCTAGAGGCCTATTAAGTATAGAAGGCATTTAGTATATGCTTTTTGGATTTTGCTATTTCTTGGATGTGGAACTTGTTGTGTGTAGTGTGTGCCTTTGGAACTGATTTATTATTATATTGGACTTATTGCTCTGTAGGCACTTAGTATGATTATTATAACGTTCAAGGATCCCGGGTATATGTATACTAAAGGAGAGGGGCTCTAGAAGCTATGTGATGAAAATGATCCATATTCTCTGTGTCCAGACTGCGAGCTGTGCAGATTTCCCAGATCACGACATTGCTAAATATGTGATAAGTGTGTTGAGAAGTTTGATCATCATTGTCCGTGGATAAATAATTGCATAGGGGCTAGGAATATTGGATTGTTTTATATATTCCTGCTGATAACGTTTGCTTTACTAGCAATATCTTCTTTATTGGCAATTTTATAAATACTCAATTTAAGTACTGATGTGTTGTTTTCTCAGTATAGCTAAATAGGGGCAATTACAGTACTAATTTTGAGTTTTGGTTTTTTGTGTCCCCTATCACTATTACTGCTTGTTTAGACAAATAACTTGATAACAAATACTACAACCAATGAAAGATTCAGTAGAAGTGGGCCTTTAATGAGATCAGATAGTGATTTACTAGTTAATAGATCAAATATTATAAGAAACTGTATGGAAATGTGCTGTAATTTAAAAAACAGTGACAAATAAGAGAACTTAAAGCCTTAAAAGTTGTAAAAAATGGAATATGATAAAATTTTAAGTGAATTAAATGCCAAGCAACCTTTGATAGAGAAAACAATTTAGTAAAATTAGTTACCTAATTAAATCCAGGCAAAGCTCTCCCAGCATGAAAATTCTTTATTTTTCTTGTTTAATCTAGAATATACTTACTCCTTCCAAAATAAATTTCTTCTAATTGACTTCTCATATCACATTCCAAGGACTCTATAAATGCCACCATCTAAAATGCCTGGTCCTAATTCAAAATTCCTTTATTATGCTATATATTATGAGTAGACTAGCGGGCCAAAGTTCCTGATATATTATCCCCTTGGCTATTCAAATACTTCAACGATAAGCTCGCAGTTATTGAATACTCATAGCTCTGACCATCCTGAGTGATATTAACCAAAGAATTGCTTTCCCAAGCCCCCTCTTCAGTCTCCTTTTTACAAAGAAAGGCTCCCGAGAGTGATGTTGCATTATTCTGCCAAAGATATACAGAGTTTAAGTTGTTTCCTCCGTAATAAAGATTAGTATATTCAGCAAATGCATCATTACTTTATATTTCTAGCTCCCTTAGCTCTCCCTGGGGTTTATTCTCAGATTCGAACTCTGGTACATATTCGTTTGAGTAAGGAGACCTATACGACTCTCCATCTCTGTTAAATTCGCATTGTAAAAACTGTTTTCCTGTTGTGGAGCATTGGGAAACTTGAAAGGGAAGATCGACTCTTTGGTATAATTCGTCAATTAACTATTCGTTATCTAGTAAATGATCTAGCCCTGATACAGTTTTATCACTGGATTAAGGAGGCATTCTACGAACTATTGATAGACACTATTAAATACTCATATTTATTACTATAAATGGTTAATTATGCAAAAATATCTGTTTTTTGATTTAACTGTGTCTATGATTTGGTTGTAACTCAAACTTTCCTTGTGCATTATTTTGACTATAAGTGTAGGGGAATACGCGTATACTAAAATTTTCTATGCAACTGGCTGAAATTGTGCTGGGAACTTTTATACTAGTTTATTAATTGACTATGGTTTTAGCTTATCATTCTGAGAGTAGTTCCTATCGATTCTACTACAAAATGTGTAGAGATATTCTTAATGTGTTTCAAGAATGTTTTTGCGGAGTAGTCAGGCTATAAGAGGAATTAACTCACGTTTTGACTGGTCTCTGATATTAAGATTTTTTACTGCAGTTGGCCTGTTTATTAGGCTTAGTAGTTCCCCAAGTCTTACTCCGAATTACTCAGAAAATAGACGATTGTACTCTAGTATTAAATCAGAGCCAACTTACCAGTTCTGAGATATACAAATTACTGTAGATATTCCAATAGGCTGTATAACCCTTGCTTTATTTCATATGACTAAATGCTTTACGGCTTCTTGCACTGATTCAAATGAAACGTCCTTTTCTACTACTAAATCTTGAAATGACTTTATAGGAAATCTAAAGTACTGGATAATAATTAAGATAATTGGAGAGCATCCAATAGGCAGCTAATACTCTAACTTTTATAAACCTTCTAGTAATAATAAAGATTCATAAGGCTTTACCTTTTAAACTTTTATAGGAGGTAGAATTGACACTGTACAGTTTATCCAGTCATTTACCCATAGCCTTGACTCATTCTCCGTTGTTAAATTTGTATAAAGATCTCTTACATGTCTGGCCAACTTGCTTTCCTGCAGCATTTCAAATATTCTTTCATCAGGGTCTTCAATACTAACCAAAGCTTTAAGTTTAGAGATTTCTACGCTTACAAACTTTTACCTGAATTATTCGAATTTCAAAGCACTTGACACTTTTATCAATGCTGCTTTAATCGGAGTTGTATCAATACTACACATTTCACTTGATTACTAGTACACAAAAACTACGTTGATAGTTGTGATTGTCTCTATATGTTCTCTTTCATCTAAAAAGGAGATATCAATATCAGGATATCGCTCTTTATTTACTTATAACTTTTGCTGATCTGTTAGATCTATTGGATAACTAATAAAGCGAAGGTTTTCTATAGCAATGTCAAGCTCAGTGTCTAATAAAGCCTTTTTAGGGCATAGCAAATCTGCCAAAACAGAGCAATTGTAGCCGAATGCCGAGGTTTTACTTGTTCATTCCTTTGAAATTGCACTGAGATTTGTGTTATAGTGGATTGAATCGTAAAACGTCATATATTCTTTGTATATTGAGCTAGGATATCCCAATATAACCTCTCTTCCACTATGCAGACCTTAAGAAATTAATAAAATTCCTTACATAAAATTTATCATATAACAAAAATTAAAACGGAAGATTTATATTATTGATTGCACCAGTATGAAGGGATAACTGCGTTAGATATCGTCTTAGATATCTTATTAGAGATCCTTACCCCGAACAGAAATAGCCCTTCTTCTCCTTAAACTCAACTACCTATATCTACAAAGTATCAAAAATAGCAACTGCTTTACCTGAAACTCTCCTATAAACCTTTCTCACTTCTTGTATATCACCATTGCGTTTTCATAATTTAGGAATTTCACTCTTATTGCTCAAAGACGCACAAATATAGCGCTCTTTTACTCCGAAGTATTGTAATAATTCTTTACAGAATAATTAACAGTTCCAATTCATCATATCAAATGATTTCCCCATCATTGACCTCACATAGCTTATCAGACTGCTCAGTTTAGCGTGTGTTTCCCCTACATGAAATTAATCTAGTTGAGGATTAAGTCTCTTTTACAATATTTCTGATTTATTTCATACGATAAAAATACAGTATCCAAATTAGTGAAATTCAACTAAAACGTGTCTATTTTTACTTGTTTTGTATACCAGAAAAGAGTGAGCTCCTTTAAACTTTCCTCTAGTCATTAACGTGCCTAGTGCTTAACTTACACGACTTGCATTTATCCGAGTTATTTTCTAGAATTTTGTAATTAGTGGAGAGAGATCAGATCACCATAACTCAACATAGATTAAGTTTTCATCAATAAATTCAATTGGATCTCCTAAAAAGGCATAATTCAATAAAAAATCATCTTGCATGTTGTTGATTATTTAAATGGTTAGGTAAGTTTAGAATGTAATGCAAATTTTTGTCATAGGTTTTAGTATATGTAGTAAAATTGATATTATAGTAAATCATGTTAAGCATTAATAAGTAAATAGAATGGAATATTACATAGAACTTCATTATTAGTTTTCAAGACTATATTTGCAATAACAAATTACACAAAATCTATTACAAACCTCTAACAATGCTTTGAAAGGTGTTATGTGCTTGATTCCCAATATTGCTAAATTCAAAATACTCGAATCCTTTTGACTAGGATCACTGATTGGCTTCATTGTTTTAAACAGCTCTTTACATAGACAAATCAGTTTTCAATCCAATAACAAAAAATTTACATTAAGCTCCAAATTTCTTAGCTTCTCTGTTCCATTAGTCTAAATTATCAAATGAACTTCTATTAGTAACGTCATATACTAAAATAATAGCATCAGAGTCCTTATAAAACTCATTTCTAACTTCAAAAAACGTGGAATGCCCAGATGCATCTCAAAGTGTTACATTGGCTGTTTAAGTTTCAGTAAAGTAATAATTAATACCAATTGTAGGATCGTATGAAACAGGTTAGTTATTTGATATAATTTTCTCACATAATGATGTCTTTCCTACTTGTGTATCTCCAATTATAAGAATTTTTTTACTCGGAAGCTCCCTTGGAACCTGTATTCTTAATGGAACTTAAGACCTTTCTACCATTTTAAATAATAAACTAACTTTTCCTATCATATATATTAGTCATAAGATTTTTCAGCATTCTTTCTATTTGACTTTCCTTTTCAATTCAATCTAAGCTTTCTAAGGCCTTATTAAGATGGTATAGGGCGAGATATCTTGTATTATCTAATCCTCCATTTTCTGCACATTCAATTGCAAACTCAACGTCTCCTTATCGTTTAAATCTATGACGAGCTGCTTCTAATACTTTCTCACTGTCTGTATTAGTAAAAAGTACTGGCCCAGTGGCTAGTCCCTCTGCTATATCTTTTAATTACTGTTTACCAAGTGTTTTTGACTCACTAGTGAAATCAATGACATCATCAATATACTAAAATGCCAATCCTATATGTTTTCCAAACTCAAAGCACTGATTCTCCTTACCATGTCCTACTCCCATTCCATAACATCCATAAGCAATCAATGAAGCAGTTTTAAAGTAAGTTTTGTGTACATAGCTAACAATATACTCTGTTAAGTCCTCATTCAACGCATCTGCTTATATAAGCTCTCCTTTAGACAGATTTTCAATAATGTTTGAGATCAACTACAGCAAGGTAATGTCATCTAACTAAGAACATACATAACTAGCAGTTGAAATCAAATAATCCCCTCCTAGCACCGCAGCTTTATTCCCTACTTTCATATGCACAGCTTCCATTCCTCTTCTAATCTCCCCGGAATCAATTACATCGTCATGAATCAAACTAGAGCAATGTATCATCTCAACAACCTAGGAAAAAACTCTTTAATTAGTTGTTAGTTAAGGTTAGTTTAGAATCGACTGGGAGAGCAGATGAAGTATGCATGGCCTGATTTATTTACCTGGTCTCTTAAAGTAGTATTGAGTAATGGAATTAAGATCATCCCAGCGCGTGTTCAAGTGTTAAATTATCTAATCATTGCCTTACTTCAAGTCTTGCTTTAAAAGAGAAAAGATATCTATGTCATTTGCAAAGATTCGCTAGTACAGCTATTCGTTTTATTCCTTTGAAGGAATATGCTGCAACATTGAGCAAGCCAGTTAGCATTCATTAGCGATTTCTTTAGAGAAGTATTTCTGGTTGAAAATTACCCTTTGAGTTATTAGTTTTGTAAGACTTTTCATATAAGTGGATATTTATTTTAATATGAGATAAAGTAGAAATTAGAAGTTGTTGGGAATTTAAGATATACTGAAAATTGTTGACCCAAATCATAAGGGAATTATCGATTTAGATAGACTTGTAATTTATATCCAGAAAGAAATTATATAAGCATTTCCTAGTATATAAAAGAAATAAATAGAGCCTATTTTAAGGAATTATGTATATACACATCATTCATTTCTAATGCCTTTAGAGTTATTCACGTTATAATACGAAAAAGTTTTATAAAATTAGTAAAATTTATCAGTAAAAGCAAAATCATATGCTAGATAACGTATTCTAACAATTTCAAGTGCTATGTGACCTATAAACAAAGAATAAAGTAGTAAAAGAAATAGCTCATAAGGAAATGTTTTAACGGAAAATATACCCTTTTAGTAGAGAAGCAGGTCAAAAATAAGCTACATCCAAATTTATAAACGACGGAAATCAATAAGAGATACTATTACAAAACAACAACAAAAAACTCCTCTAAGGGAGAGATTTAACTATTTTTGATAAAATTACTAATTGGTTGGCCACCTTGGACTATTAGATCTTTTGATCTCTTGTTCACTTTAAGACGCAATAAAATCTCTTTCTAGTTTTCTACGAGCGTATAATTCACTCATTTTAGATATTTTAAATTAGTCAAAGCTTTGAGAGCTTTTCTCAACTTCTTTTTAAATTTTTCTCAGTCTTTTCTCTTTTTAATAACTTCAATCGTATAGTTTCTATACAATTTCATCTGGACTCCTTGTTGGGGTTATTTGCCTTACTAGACTAACAGATGGTTCAGCTGACACTCTTAGATTTCTATACTGTCTTTGTATTATATCTCTGCTCATTCTATCCTTGAAACTCTAGTTTACTTTATATATACTGTTTATCTTTGGAGAATAAAAACATTATTACTCTGCTTGGACTTATTGTGATATGATTTGCTGTTATATTTTTATTTTTTTTAATTTTCCAAATTCTATAAGTCTATCTTCAACTGATTACTTATTGCTGCATTTTCTTGCAATTTATTTAGATTTTCTATTCAATTTTGGTATAAATTGTCTTGGATTTTGTGGCTTATTTAATTTTAATAGCATATTATCTACTTTTTAGTTTATATTAAGTTCTTCTTAAATGCTAAATAATTTGTTTTAGTGCTTGTGTCTGTTATTAATGTAGTCGCATACAAACTGTTGAATTCATCTACTCAGTAGATTAAATCCCTTTTATAAAGATTAATAACGTCTTCATTAACGCTAAAATTTTCTAAAGACTCCACTTACCCATATCATTTTACTATACTTTTGCCTTATTTTATAACCTTTATAGCATCTTTAAATAGTTTTAGCTGACTCATGGATCTTTACTAACGCTTAGTAGTAAATTCTTGTTTTATATCCTTTAAAATGAGACTATATTTTTAAGATTTAAGGTAAAAAGTGAGAGTAATTGAGCATTGAATAGTCTTAAATAGTTCTTTTCACTTAGTTATAGATTCTAGGATGGCTTTATATAGTTTCCATTTTATCTTATCTTTAGCATATTCTAGTATATTTTCCTATTTCAAGTTTTTGCTGTACTTATAGAGGTTGTATTTCTTATACTACTTTATCAATGTAAAACAACGAGCTATTCTAAACTTAATCAGCATTGCTAGACTTTGTAGACATAATATCTTCATTTTGAAAACTCTGAGAGGTTATACCTTTTTATAGCTGTCTGTATTATTCTATTTAGCAAAATAAGTAATTCTAAGTCTCAAATGCCAAATGCTTTGAATTATTTTACACGTTATTGCCTTTTTTACTAATTATATGGCTATACCCAAATCATTTTCATAGTAATCTTCCTTCTAGCACCGAATCGTAGAAAATAATAGAGGGTTGATTCTTTAATTTATCTTAGGCTATACAATAAACTATGTTTTTACTCAAGGATATTGTTTTTTATGTTAACTAATTAAATGTAGTATTAATCCATTACTTTGTCTAGAATTGATTAGTTTTTATTTACCTTTTTCTTTTTATAATTTTCATTAAAATTGTATTAAATTTAAACTATAGGCACTATTACCTTAAATGTTGTAGATTATAAGAGTAAATACCAATTGATAAGTTTAGTATTAGATTGTTATCCTTTAATCTTACTAAAAATGGATACTATTATTCAAATTACCGTAAAGTTTGCAAAAAGCTGCTGAAATTTCTACTTCTTTTAGATAATGAATCAACTAGGTTGTCTTATCCATCTATTAGTAACTGTAGTAATTGTTTATGATAAGACTATTAAATATCTATATTGATTCCCTCCATTTGAAAGACTTAGTATAAAATTTCCATTTCTTCATTTACCATTTACCCGTAAAGCTCTTAAAACACATTTAAACCTAAATCTCCTATATTAGACGATTCCTCTGATGAAGGAAAATCTAGTATATAAATAGAGGCAATATAATCCGAGTTTTAGTAGTTTATCTTAAGCTTTGAGTTGAGTATTCGTTAAAGTCAATTATATGTATCTGTATAAATAATTCTAGCAAATTCTTTTATAAACAACTCGCTTTCTTCTTTAGTCTTTAATTAATTCAACAACACATTTACTTATTGTTACTAAATTCCAAAATGATCCAAAGCCTACTAAAATTACTGCTTATTTTTCATAATAACTCCATTATCCTATTAAATAAAATAAATATCATACAGTTAAACAACTCCAGCTAGTCTTTTAAACAGTTGATTAATATTTTCCTGAGAAACTGCCAAAAATTCTAGATTTTATTTTAATCGATTCAAAATCATTAAGTCAGTTGTTATATCCCCGCATTTAAGTCATACATGATGTCTCTTTTTTAATCCATATTTCTACAGTAATTTGTCTGGCAGTGCTTTTAGACAGCTCAGAGCTGAGTAGCAAAATTGCCCATCATACGGAGCATTTAAGTCTAATATTTACGACTGTATTTAGCATCCGGTAATTTACCCGTTAAAATCATACATTAAATCAGTTAAAAATCCTGCTTTTGATTTATCCTATACCGTAGAGGCCATAATGTGCAGTGTTTATATACTTTGATGTATACAATTAAACATTTACTCGTAGTTATTTTCCTGCAAATATGCTAAGTGATCAACTAAGTGGATGTGATTAAAGCTTTTACCTGATTTTTAGTCTCCGTAAAGTACTATTAACTATGACTACTTTGTATCTTTAAGTTTCTCATATGCTTGTAAGCTTACACTATACAAATGGGGAGGCTAGTTATTATTTGTATATTATGCCTTTTTATGGTGAGAAAAGACTTGATTATTGTCTCCTGAACTGACAGATACTAATATATCTTCAGATCAAGTGAAGTACTAATTGTTTAACATTCTTTCTCTCAACGTTTAAATAATACTAGTCTGGCTTCTTTCTTTGCAGTCTTAAAGATTTTGTATGGGTTTTTCAGTTGGGGATATATTCAAGGTTAACTAAGGCTGGCTTTTTGTAGGCTTCTACTTGCAGATTTTACGCTTTAAAAGTCTCGGCTTCATTTAATAATTATAAACTAAGAGATTATAACAAACTTTTTAATAGTTATGCATTGGTTTTCTCTAATAAGATTATTGATTACAATAATAGTCGTGCATCTTCGTATTTAATGGACTTTTTTGGACTTGGGTGAAAAAGTTGGCAAAGGTTATAATGGAAATAGTGTTTAATTATTCAAAAGAAAGTGAAATGCTATACTTTAGGATTAGTTAATACATAAATAAACTAATTAAAGCTTTTGATCATCTTTACTAATTATAAAATAGGCTAAAATTATTATAGGGTGGAAAAGAAATTCATGTTAACAATATGGGATAGATATATATCTAGTTGAAATCTACGTGAATAATATTCTTCAAATTAAAAGCTAATAGATTCTTATAATATAAGATACAATTAGGACTTTTATAGTCGATATTTTGTAACTAAGTTTATACCTACTATCAAGAATTACTTTTAAAAGTATTTCTGTATTATAAAAGCTATTAGGAATTAGAGTTAAAGATATAATCATACTTTTAATTTACTTCAATTATCTTTACTGACTCCAAAAATTCCTTATTAATTTATTAATTATTTTCATTACAAGTAGTTTGAGCAATTATATTAATCTATTATCGATGAATACTATAATAATAGATGTTTTATATACTTAATGATAATATGATTTTATAGTTTTTGCTTACATTTTAGTATTTCATTCATATAACATTTTGTACTATTTATTAGCTAAAATGGCATTAAATTATTTTATCTTTCTAGTCTACTTAAGCAATTTTCATTCATTCATTTGACAAAAACTTCTAATTAAAGTATCGATAATTAACATAGTCCTCTCTTTACAGCCATCATATTTTTACATATAATTTAACTATCCTTTTATTTAACAATAAAAATGAGTAATAAATTTAATCTCTCATAACACAATTTCATTAACAAATCTCAAATTAAAATAACACAAAATAATATTGATCTATGGTTAATATTACAGTAAAACAACTCTGCATTTCTCGATTATCCTTTCATTAAATTAATAACAAAATTAATTAAACAATAATCAAAACTAGCTTCCACTTAAAAAAATAATATGGCTGAAATTTAAATCTTCTAGCAATTACAAGAAAAGGGGTACAACCAGATATCTTCAAAGTTTATCGTCCAAGAGATCCGTAGCATTGCTCCCTACTTCTAAATACAGCAGCTCAAGTGAGATAAACTGATATTATCTCAAATGAAAGTCAGCGTGCTCTCAGTAGAAACAAACATTCCTGTAAGATTCAGGGCCAATTATTACAATATACCAATCCTGATATACTTTCAAGACTCCAATCCCTATACTACCCCATTTATTCAAGTTAAATCCAACCAAAAGTTGGATGAACGTATCAAGGCTTCCTACCACGTAAATAAGGAAGGTTTTATTACAAATCTGACCTCTTAATCCCAATGGACACTTTATTCTAGAGTGAACTCAATGCTTTCAGAATGCCAAGCGATTTTTAGCTAAAATATACCGATTTTCAGGGTAGTTTCTAAGAATAAAAGTTCAAATAAGAAAGCAAGTATGAAGAAAAATACGAAAAGTAAGCCTGTAGTTAAGCTTACAATTCATGAAACTATCCCTATGGCTGACCTAGGATATCAAAAGTAAGAAGCTCCGGTATAACCCCCTCAGAAATTGTCAACCAACCAAAGGCTAAGGGAGAGGTGTAGAAAGTGCAGGGCCAGGATATTCAGAGATGAGCTTGAGGAGCATATGCAGCGGCATGAGGCAATTGCTGTAGAGTAAGCCTCATAATTCGACAATCCTGGGGTGAATGCGATACAATACAAAGTGATGAGCAAGCAGGGAAGGATGTCTCCACACAAATTGGAAAAATTACCTGTATCTCTTTACACATAGAGCATGGGTGACTAGGAATGTACAATCTGTATACTTCCTTTAGAATCTCAATAAGAAATTCGGCTGCTTCCCTGTTTTCACGTTTTTCACAAGGATTGCATTGATAGTTGGCTTTTAAAGCTAGCCCGATGCCCAATCTGCAAGTTCAATATTTAGTTAAGTAAATAATTCAACTAAAATTCTACTTTACTAACCATAAATACGCTGTGGCTTTCCCATAGTTGACTTAATATGCAAAGATTTAATGTTATTCCAAGTCTTTTTCAACAAAGATGCCAAAAAGTTGATTGAAAGCGTAAGATTCTGCCTTAGTTACTCCTCATTTAGCTCTAAATGCCCAACAGCATGTCCTAGACAAGTAACTTTCTTCAATTAGAACTTAACAGTAGATCTAGCCTCATTTACTTTGTCTTGTAGATTGTCACTATGAGTTACAGCTACTGGGAATTTTCCTAGTTTACTTAGTACTGGGCCTACTAGTCTAGGCAATTGTTTTATTATACTATCAGAAGCTAAAAGAACTTTGTACTGTTTGAAAAATTTCTTCATGGGTTTACGCTGCTTGCTGAATTTTTTAAGTCCCTCAGCGTCTATATAAGGAAGGTCAATCTGCTCGGCCTGAGGAACATGCTCTTGATCTGCTAGCAAAATTATTTAGAGTCTGGGCCTCACTTGGAAAGGTAACCTAACATTTCCGGCAAATCTCTTATCCTTTTGGGGATCATAGTCTTTTAAGCCAATTTGAAGCTCTACGGTTTCGTTAAATTTTCGCTTTTTAGTACCTTGGAGAGTAGCAACTTCATGGATTGCACGTTTGAGGATTTCCTAGTTCAGCTTAGACGCCATCCAATTATTTTATGAAGTATGGGAAATTGTAAGCAGGGAGGTTGGTAGTATGTAAGAGGGATCTAATGTAGATAGTTATGTTAGAATTTATTTGAGAATTTGATTTTTGTTGGGAAATATACGGAAGTTGTTTCTATTATTTGTTAAGTTTTGAAAAGATCAATTCAGGTATGATAGGATTAATATATTGTGAGAGTTTTAGGGATTTTTGAAGATATATGATATAAAAGTTAGGAGAGTTAATCATTAAAGTTTTATAGGCTTTGGAATCTAACTTTGATTATTGTAATATTTTACTACAGTATACGAATATGATCATGAGGGCTGGAGTTATTAGGCATTTACTGTTAGAGCTTGAGAAAGAATCTATTATGGGATACTTAAACATTAATTTGAAGACAATATAGCTTAAGTGCGTACTAATGTGAAGGAAGCAGCAATAAATTCAGATGTATTATCAAATAATTGATTGTAATAGATATAAAGTGTGATAAAAGCATCTTATAATGCCTAAGTATAGCTCTAATCGTGCTACTATGAATAGTAAGCATTATGCACTTATTCTGTGAATATATTACTTGAGCTTATATTTGATATATATTTTATACTCAATAATTCGTAGGGTTTTCCTCTGGTATGAGTGATTTATTGCAAATAATAATATATAACTTAAATCTTCTACATTAAAATAACTGCCAATAGTAGGTTTCTGTAATATTTAAATTCTGGTCAATATTCAAATAGCTACTAAGAGATTAAATTCTCATCTTTTATACCATTTAATCTATATTCAAACCTTTTCAATAATTCCAATTTTTAGTAACTATCAAAAGTATAGTCCTTATAAAGTTCAACCTTTTGCCTAGTATAAAATTGATATATAACAATTGTAAACCCTCTCATTTCAGATGCAGACTTTATGGCAGTTTGCTACTTATTCTAAAGTCAGTAAGAATGTATAGATAAGAAAAAAGTTAAGAAGTGCTTAAAGACTTTATAATTTGAAATTTTACAAACTATGCTAAATTAAATACAAAACCATTAACTAATTACAAAATATACAAAACTATATCAAACATTTAATTATTAACCTATCCAGAAAGTGCTATAGACCTATGAATAATAGTACTCTGTATAAATCCGGAACTACGGTCTTATCTAGCATTACAAGAATTACATACTCTAACCTTATTTTAATATCCGAATTAATTAAGCAACACTTTGAATTTACTATGACTTCCACATACTGCTTTTCCGCATTTTCTGCAATGATGCTACCGTCTAACAAAATTAAACTTTTCTCCGCATTAAAAACACTCCTTTGACTAATCTTAAGCTTCCCATACTGGCCTTTGTGAAATCCTAAGCAATTTTAACCATTTTTCGCACTTCTTCTAACTTTCAAACTGAAATTCCCATACAGCATTATCTCTAGTTATTGTAACACACTCTATTCTTATAGAAGTTTTGTCTATCTATTAAATAATACAATTATCATTCAACTTAGCTGAATTTTAAGCTGGGGTTTAACTTGTATAGCTATAAAACAACTCTCTGTCTTTTAGAACCATCCACTTTTCCTTAGCTCTATTTTACTTTATTTTATTAACCCAGCCTGAGTAAGAGGGTGGAGAATTAAATTCAGAGTGGAGATTCCCCATTTTATTTATTCAACAAATTAGTATAAAGTATGGCATAGGATTGCTTTATATGATTGTTAGAGACATAATTAGTAATATACAATATGTGAAAGGTATAATAAAACTACAATTTATAATTAAATAAAGCTATTGCGTTAAATTACTTGTATTTTACCTTTAAATTTAGCTGTTCTACTTTTATAGCATATTCAATCTAATATTTCTTAAATGTTTTAAGCCTCAAATACAAAAACTGATATAAACTAATATTAAAACAATTTTCCTTTATAATATTCACTAAAAGACTATGCATTTCGACTTTCCTTTACGCTCTTCATTTGCATTATTATTATTTCCCCTATGCTCATGTCTTGGCTTGGGAGTAAGTACACTATTATTAATAGCTTACCTACTTACATTAGGAGTTTCCCTCATAGGCATTTTAACTTCTTCCTAAATACTAGGTCTTGGCCTATTCAAACGAGAGCTACTGTAATTAAGCAATGTTCAATCAAAAACATAGTCATACTCAAACCCCTCTCTTACAAACAGCTCTTTAAACATTCTCCTAATGTACCCATAATCTGGCCTATCTTCAAACTTTAGTGCCTTAGTATAATTAATATACGTGCAAAATTCAGCAGGATAGTTCTTGCATAGATTTTCAACAGATGTATTTACCTTTCTCTCTAAAATCTTCTAATACTTCTCCTATTTAGTATTAGCCTAAACACCCTACCAAGGCAAATAGCCCCTTAAAAAGTACATCAAAACATACCCAATAGCCTCCAAATCATCCCTTCGACTTTACTCATATCCTAAGTGTGAGTTAATACCTGCATATCTAGCAGTACCTGTTAAACTTTTACCTTCCCTGTACTAAATATGCTTATGGGTTTTGGCGTCCCTGTACTTTTTAGCTAACCCAAAATCAATAATATGTATTAAACTTGACCTTTTGCCCAATCCTATCAGAAAGTTATCCGGCTTTATATCTCTGTGTATGTAATTCTTAGAGTGAAGGTACTCAACTCGGCATATTAGCTAGTCTGCAATCATTAGAACAGTTTTTAATGTAAAGCGCCTATTGCAGAAGTTAAACAAATCTTCTAAACTAGGGCCCAGTAGATCCATTACCATTACGTTGAAATTTCCTTCTACACCGTATCACAGAACTCCGGGCAGCCCAGGTCCTCCTTATAACAGTTTTATTAGTTTTGATTCGTATAGTAGTTAAGGATGTCTAGTGTTAACTGATTCAAGTTTGATTGCAACTTCTTCGTTTGTTTGGATGTTTATGCCTAGAAAAATTTCACCAAATGAGCCACTGCCTATCTTTCTTCCTAATCTGTATCGCCCGCCCACTCTTATATCTAGCATAGTGAAATTATATTTTATTAATCTGTATTGAAATTTTAGAGTAGTATTTTCAGTGATTAATGAAATCACTGTTATTCAACTACTTATACAAATATTACCTAAAAGCATAAAATTTTACTAATTAGGGCTTGAATAACTCTCAGATAAATGAGCAGCTGAGGCAATCAATGTAATAATCATTTTAGAGTTGACTTCTATGATATCTTCCCAAGTGCAGAATATACTTGCTCCAAGTTTTCTAGCAACTGATATGACATACTTAGCATTTTGTTATTTTTCCTCATCTGTTTCTCCCTCAGTAATAATTGACTGATCTATAGCCCTAGGCTCAATTACACCGTATAATTTTACTAGGAATACCCCTGAGCTGAGTGATTTGTCTTTAAAATCCCTAATCTGCATATCAGGAACCCTTTCATTAGCCCATTGTAGCAATTACTACTCATTAAAGTTGCCTAAGAGCTTAAAGGTTGCATATCTAACAAGTTGCCAGACATACCCCAGTATTAGTTTTTTGTTCCCATCGACAAAGTCTACTCCACCTACAGATACTAAATTAAAGCCGAGCTATCTTCCTATTTGAATTAAATAATTACAGTTACTAATCTTTCTGATTCGGTTACTAATATTTTTCTCTACTTAGTTCCATTGGATGTTTGATGGATCCAATTTTTCTAAAATTTTAATCAATGTCAGTCCATCCTTTACTTCCTCATACAAATTATGTACATAAACACCTTCTATATTTAGTGAATTAATCCACATTCTGAATGACCTTTCTTCTCTAGTTCCTTCAATATCGTCGTCTAGCATCTAAGCAGCTTCATACAGTTCTTATTCAGTAGCATATAGTCCAGGGTTATTGTTAAAAATAGCAGCTGCAAATAAAATATTAAGCTTGTGGTTTCCACTGACTATGTCATTAGGAGAAATAACAGTCTCTACTCCCATGCTCTAAGCCGACTGTATTACACTTTAAGCTCTCTCAACATCACTGGCAGCGTGCAAATTATCCAAAGAGCAATTCTGACTATCAATCTAATGCAATAAGATAGTAAAACATATACCATCCTTTAAGTCATGCGTGAAATTACCAACTCTTCTCTCAGAATTTCCCTTTTTCAAATGGTAATTAAACCATCTAATCAAAATTTCCTCAGGAGGCAACTTCAACAGAGCTCCTAATTCCTCATCCTCCTCTAATAACAAAATTAACTCAGGATGTTACTTTAAATTCACAGTTGCCAGTATCAAAATCCTTATAATCTACCAAATAAGCCCCAGTACCAAATGCTCCTTTTTCCCAGAGATACTTTCGGGTGCAATTGAAACTATTTTACATCCAATAGAAGACGCGGCCTTTATTGCCAGTGTTAAATTCTCATTCTACTAAAACAAATTAAGATTGGGCCTTATGTTGATCGAGCGTTCAAAGATAGTCTCAGGCACAGCCTAGTTAATCAGCTTACACAGAAGCACTCCGGATACACACGCGTCAAACAGGTCTTCAGAATGAGGGTTAATAGGGATAATATGGCCCAAATCTGGATCATGACTAAGTGTGTTGTTGATTATTTAAGTAAAAGCTGTTAGTTCCTCAGGTGAGTAAGAGTGATAAGAGCTAGTTTCTACCTCATGTACTTGAGTTATTGCTTGTCCTTTGCTGTTTGTAATTTCTTGTTTGATTCTTTCGGATGTTTTAATTTCCTCAACCATTCTATTAATGGCTCCGCCCCATGCACTCTTCTTCTTTACTGGCGCCGGAGGCTGTTTCTTTTGCTCTTCCGCTGGTTTTTATTCATTGTTTTTAAAGCGGTTGAGGGCTTGTTGGAAGGAGGACTGGCTAGACTCGTTTTAGTCTGGCTCCATTTTTATATACAGTATTGGCAAATCGGGATAAGGGATTAATGAGGAGAGATTTATTAATAAAGAGAAGTTTTAAAGGTTTTGTTAAGTTTTAATAATTTTATTGGTTTTTAGTTGTAGGAAATTTTGGATGGAATAGAAGTTATTATATAGCTGTCCATAATCTAATAGATAGATTTGAAAGATAAATAAAAATTATAAGAAATGTTGTTTGAGGCAGGGCTGGAATAAGGGAATAGGATATGTATACATAATTTATCGAATCATATTTAAACATATTATGTTATATTGACATATTATTCAAAATTTCCACTATGAATTTTTCATAACGTCAAGGCCATACTGATACTCCTTAATTTACACCATGCAGTAATTAACATTTTACTCATTTTAGTTAATTAGATACTAATGATTCACCATATGCATCTTAGCCTACGGAAAATGATTTAGATGCAATAACTTAAGTAATTACCAAACTATAGAAAGATATAGTGCTTTAATTTAAAAAGCAAGGTAGTATTATAAGACACCATGACTAGAAAATAAAAACCAATAGAAATGATTTAGACTGCTTAGCAGAAATATCATCTAAATTAGAACAAGCTTTAAGAAAAATCAATACTTAACTTAATCACCAGCGCTAATAAAACAGAGATACTATCTTATAATAACTATACGAAAAAGTAAGTATAGTGCTAGAAGACAACAAAAACCTTAAAGAACAACTAAGCATCTAGAAGCATAACTACGAAACCTAGATAAAAAGCTTAAATCACCGTATAAGTTAATTAGAATCTCTAAACACTGGTAACAAATCCAGCCGTAAATTTAACAGAAGTCGTAGCAGTAGTATAGAAAGTGATATATTTAAGTACTCACAGCCTTAATTCCAGCCCCACCGATCAGTAACCCCTGAAATTCTATCAAAAACCCAAAAAATTGCTTTACCATCAGAAGCCTAAAGTCTGATAATGAGCAGTATACTAGAAAAAGCGAATCACTCAAGACGTTCAATTCCTCTGACTCAACGAGACCCTAACAACGCCAGCTTCAGTAAATCCAGGGGAGTTTCACCCAATAGAAGTGTAATTGAGCCCTCGGTTGAGCTTGTAGGGTATCTAAAGCAACGCGGATTCAGTATTAAGGAAAACAAACCAATATTTAGAGTGTAATTATCACTTTGCCATCATAGTCCTAACGAATTCTCTATAGTTAACGTTTCCTTCTTGGTCAGGCTGGGCGTAGTGGAGCATTTTTTCGATTTCTTCCTCATCCATAATCTCAGCACAGGAACTCATAAGGTGCTTCAGCTTTTTAACTGATATTTGCCCCCTTTTGTTCTCGTCTAACTCTTCAAAAGCCTTTATTATCTCTTGCTCTGATATTGGATCTCTGAGGTTATTTCCATATACAGTTAAAAAGGTCGGAAAGTCTACTATTCCAGAATCATTTGGATCAGCTTGCCGCTTAATTTCATCCATTTAAGCTTCTGTTGGAGTTTGGCCTAATCCTCGGATTATTATTGCCATGTCTTGTAGAGTTATTGTTTCATTGCCTTGCTTGTCGAAGAGGGAAAACGTGTCTTTTATTTCAGCGATTTGCTCTGCTGTGAATTTATCAGACATTTTGGATTAAAAATATGTATAAGAATGTGCACTGAGATAAATTTGTAATAGAAGTTGTGTATTATGGTGTATAAGCTATGTCTAGTTTAATCAAGTAGTTTGCTTATTCTGATTATATGCTTTTAACAATATATTGCATAGATATAGCTAATCTTTTAATCTTAAAATACAATATGCTATACATAAAGTTATAATTTACTATATAGATCTTATTTGAGTATAATAAGATGAACAACTCACATAAAATAATGTTCTACTACTTAATCAGCTTTAACCTATATTAAACACACTTATGCACCTAAAAGCTATTCTATATCTCTCTTACAAATCAACACCAATGTACAAATATTCCAAGTCTTTACCATTTTCATAAAAATTACGTTATAATGTCAAATTAGTTTGAAATAACAAATGGGAGTCCACTTCCCTTAGTAACTCATACACCCCAACATGGATTCTAAATTTCCTAAGAGGCCTAAGATTTCCTTTAAAGCATTAAGACTAAAGTAGCAGTGATATCTGTAGCAGGAAAATACAGAACAGGTAAAAGTTTTTTGCTTAACCGGGTGATTTTAAATCTGTAAAATGCAACTGGATTTGGAGTAGGACCTACAATAAATCCCTGTACTAAGGGAATTTGGATATGAAACTAGCCAATATACACTTAAACCGCTGAAGGTGAGGATCTGGCCATACTTATACTGGATACTGAAGGTTTAGGGGCATTCGACGAGGACGCAAATCACGATACAAGAATCTTCATGCTTGCTCTTCTACTAGGAAGCTTCTTTATATATAACTCAGTCGGAAGTATAGATGAAAGCGCCTTGCAAACATTGAGTTTAGTAGTGAACTTAACTAAACAGCTGCAGGTAAGGTCTAATGACTCTTCAAGTGATGTAGAGGAAATATCAGAGTATTTCCCTTCTTTTCTATGGGTTTTGAGGGATTTCATGCTGAGATTAGTGGATAACGAGGGATCCAGAATCACTCCTAAGCAGTATCTAGAGAATGCATTAAAGCCTTAGAAAGGGTTATCGGATAATATTGAAAGTAAAAATAGGATTAGGAAGCTATTAGTGCACTTTTTTAAGGATAGAGACTGTTTTACTATGGTAAGGCCAACTGAGGATGAGTAAGCCTTGTAAAATTTGATGAATATAGAAGACTCACTGCTAAGGCCGGAGTTCGTATAGCAGGTCGAGCAGTTTAGAAGAATGATTTTTAGAAGAGTTAAGCCTAAAACTATTAATAACAGAGCTGTAAATGGAGAAATGCTGCTAGGATTGGCATAAGCTTATACAGATGCTATTAATAAAGGGTCTGTTCCTACAATAGAAGGTGCATGGACTTCAGTCTGCAATTTTGAGTCTTAAAAGTTAGTATAAGAGTTAAGTAGTCAATATGAAGAGTATTTAAAAACTATTATAAAGGAAAATGCCTTAGGAGATGATGATTTGATGCAGAAAAGTTAAGAATAATAAACACTGCTATTACAGACCTTTTAAAGTAAAGCCTTAGGAGAATCTGAGTAATTTTAAGAGTAAATGAAGTAAAAGTTTGAATAGGTTATTAAGGTTGTGAAGTAGTAAAATGATAGGAAATGTGTGTAAATTACTGAAAATAAGTTTAAAGAAGTTATTTAGCCTTTGATTGATTAAGTTAAGAAGGGAGAAATTAAGGAACTTGAGGAGTTTAAGAACAAATATGATTTAATTGTCAACGAGTTTTAATCAGCTTCTGTTTAAAATAAAATGGCGCTAGGGAAAATCAAGGAAGTTTCTATTAGAGTATTCTCAGATGCCTCTGATATGATAAACAGAAAACGTATAATTGAATAGGAGAATGAAAATAAAAGGTTATAATAGTAAATTGGTATTATTTAAGAATAAATGAAGAGTAAAAGAGATGATTTTTAAAATGAGAAAGAGCAGTTTTAGATGTAGATATAATAATTATAAGGAGATTTAAATAGATTTAAAGGTGAAAGTAATGCTTTATAGGAGAAAGTGGTATTTTTAGAGTAAGAGAAGTAAAAAATATAGTCAAATACAGATTAATAATTGAATGAAGCAAATTAAGGGTTTAAAGATCGTTATGCTTCCTTAAAAGAAAAGTTTTAGTAGTTAAGAGAGGAAAATAACTAATTAAAGTCTCAACTAAGTAATCAATAAGTTGATTTTAACAGAGAAAGTGCTCTATAGAAATAATAATTAGAATTTAAAACTAAAGACAATGCAGATTTAAAAGCCAGATTAGAGGAATACAGCTAATTCATAAAAAAACTAAAGAGACAAATACAAAAACTGAAGTCTTAATAAAAAGAGCCATAAGTAATACAACCAGAACCCCAAACAAATAATCACTGGTAAATAGAAAAAACATACATGGAATCACAGATCGACTAGCTAAAGCAACAACTGCAAGAAAGCAAATCAATACAAGAAACTTTACTAAATGCAATAAACAAGAAATCAGGGTAAAAATATGACCCAACAAGACACTTGTCAATTGCAATAGAGAAACTAGAACAACGAAACTAATACTTAGAGTAAAAAGCTGAAAAGTACAACAGCATTAAACTGATACTACAAGACAGCAATGGTATTCAATGCAAAAATTGTAATTAAATTAATCACTATAAGAACATCGGAAAACATCTAAAGAAATGCATTGACAAAAAAGAAAAGAATAAAAATCTTCCTAAAAAAACTTCAAAAATTGAAGTAAAAATCGACTCCGTTCGTATAAACGAAACCTAATAAAGACCATTTGCTGAATTTTGCATTTCAGTAAACAAAGACAACAACCTTTCTAAAACCTTCAAACAACTCAAACACTTCGCCTAACTTCACTAAGAACTCTAATAAAACTTCCCAAATATCCAACTCCCCGATCAGAACTTATTCCTAGGCATAAACTGAAACACTAATAAGCCAGCCTCAATCGATCACAGAAAACAAAACACCTAAACATACATCGAAAACCTTTTAAAAATAGAGCAAATATCAAACTCAACAGCTTTTTAACAATTCTTAGACCTTTCTCCCCCACTACAAGAAGACGTATCCCCAGAGCAAGGCAGTCCTATACTAAAAACCACAAATTTCTACTAAAAGAGCACTAACTCAATCGATATCCGCGTATCCCGTCTGGACTGGAGTGACCCTGAGTAGTAAATGTAAATCAGTATTAAAAATGGGTAACTGTACTATGAGCAACGATAATTTTGATCCTACGATCGAACTGAACCGCAACTAATTTTCCTTTCAGTACATCATAGGCAAAGGAGGGTTTGGTAAAGTATGACGAGTAGTGCACAAACGATCTAAACAAATCTACGCTATGAAGGAAATGCTTAAACGGCGAGTGGTTGCCAAGCGTAGTGTGCACTCAGTGATGAATGAGCGTAAGTTGCTTTCTTAGCTAAAGCATCCTTTTATAGTAAACATGAACTATGCCTTTCAGGATCACGAGAATCTGTATCTGGCGATGGACATAATGCCAGGGGGTGACTTAAGGTTTCACATTGGCCAGTAGAAAAAGTTCTCAGAAGTTTAAACCAAGTTTTTCGTAGCCTGTATTATAACTGGTCTAGAGTACCTGCATGTTAATAATATAATCCATAGGGATATAAAGCCGGAGAATCTAGTATTGGATGAAAAGGGGTATGTAAGAATCACAGATTTCGGTATTGCACGTGTTTTTACACCTAATAACGAAAACGAGACATCGGGAACACCCGGGTATATGGCACCGGAGGTTATATGCAGGAACAATCACTCCTTTGTTGCTGATTATTTTGCAGTAGGAGTTATAGCCTATGAGTTTATGACAGGTAGAAGGCCATACTAAGGAAGGAATCGTAGAGAGATAAGGGATGCTATACTGTCTAAGTAGGTGCAGCTGAGGAGGCAGGACATACCAGCCGGGTGGTCCAGTGAGGCAGTGGATTTTGTCAATAAAATGCTCTAGAGGAAGCCTTCAAATAGACTTGGGCTTAATGGGCCGGTGGAGGTAAAGAATCACGCGTGATTACGAGAAGTTAATTGAAGCAAACTGCTGGAAAAGTCAACTCCATCGCCTTATAAGCCAACCTAAGAGGATAACTTTGATATAAGATAAGTACTAAATGATTGGAAAGATGATGATAGTGTATAAGCTGTTCGGCTCAGCTAGGTTCAAAATCTGTTTCAAGGGTATTTTTTCGATTTTACACTAAACTAGTCACATAATTCAACGACTCAGCCATTACACGCTAGAAATAGTCGTAAAAGTAATTAATAGTTAGCTAATAGTTTTATATATTATGGCGGAGTTCACTTATGCGAAAAGGGTATTTCCCTAGTAGAACTGTACTAAAGAGGAAAAACTAAGGTAGATGTATAAGGCATCATAGCCTCTGAGTAAAATTACATCAGAAGAGTATTTTAGGGCTCTTAAGGCTCATAATAGGCAACAAAATTTGAATTGCAGTAATCCCACTTTGCCTTTATCACCTCATATAACCTACGCTATTGATAAGTCTGTTAGGAAAAGAATATCAAAGGGGGAATTTGGCTATGATCATTCTTAGTATCTAGCCGTAGAGTTTGATATCAATGAACCATTTTGCAGAAATACTAATTAATTGAAAGGCGATGAGACCTTTTTAGAGGAGTAGAAATAGTTTCCTTCCATGCTACTAAAAAAGTTGTCTAGTGCTAGTGATAAAAGACTCAGTAAGAAGCTGAGCTACGAGGACTGGAAAAGAAGAAAGGCCAGTGAAACTAGGTTAAGGTAGAAATTAGAGGTTGAGGCTATTAAGTAAGAGTATTATACTAGAATTGAGGAAGAAACTATTAATTCCTAAATAAGGTCATAAGAGAATATAAAGAAAATTAGAAGTTGGCTAAGAAGGAAAAGCAAGGAGAAAAAGGAAAAGAAATTAAAGGATAAATCTCAAAAGTAGTAAGAGATTCATTAAAAGTAGTAAAGAAATGCCTAGGCCACCAATGCGTTTAAGGAATGACTTAAGATGGATTTTATTAAAATCAAAACAGAAAAAAGGAGAGAAATGATTAGAAAGGAGAATGAAATCTTAGCAAAAAAGAGATAAGAAGCTGAAGAAATGTAAAAAAAGATAAAGTCGAAAGAAGCTGTTTAAAAGTGAAAAAGGAGAAAAAGAAGAGAATAAAAGTAGAAAAAGGTTAAAAAGGGGAAAAAGGGGTACTAGGAAAAACGACCAAAGCCGGTTATACTTGCTTACTCTCCAAACAGGCCAAAAAATTACAAACATAGTGTTAAGATTGATGAGATCTTTTAAGTTAAAACCTCGAAATCTGTACCGAAAATGCGATAATTGTCTTTTTAGAAGTTCAGAAGGGATGTAGATCATAAAAGACTAAGAAATAGAAAGTAAGATAAATATACTCATAGAAATCCTTATTTTTAGAGATAATTTGACAATGAGGATGTTGAAGATGTAAGTAGTGATTATAGTGAAGAATTCTCAGAAACTACTAATTCTCAAGAAACAGATCCTACATAATAATTAGAATTAAGTTTTTGTATTTGATCTGTTGTTTATTATAGGGATTTATTAAATTATCTTATTAGAAAAGATATAACATAGAATACACCAAAATAATGAGTTTAATATACATAGGTAATTATATATCAATCTATGAAATTTTATACTATTCAATTAATCACTACTAATGCATAAGTAAATTAAAGCTAATAGTTTAGATAAATACAGCAACATTTAATTAATATTTTTACTTATATTGTTTGAAATTTGTTATTCATGTGAAATATCTAGATCAATATTTATGAATGTATAAATATAAGCAAATTTGAGCTCTTTTCACAGTATAGCAAAATGCATAGGAGAATATCCTCCTTTTTATATGGAATTATAAGGACCAATGCGTCTGTGCAATGGATGAGATTATGAGTATAATAGTACATACTGTGATGTTTTGCAATAAAAGCTTCAGATATAGGGGCTGACCTAAGCTGATATTATTACTACAGGGCACAATGCTGTTGAAATGGTAGAAGCTAATGAATTTGTTAAGAGGAGATGCCTTTAGACTAGGATTATATCAGGGGATGAAGATACAATGCCTAGATGTAAGCCTTTTAAGTACATATACGAAAAAGAGATTGGATTATATGCTTATTTTAAGCAATTAGTATATTTTCCTACTGAGTATTCACCTAACGCTTATAGAGGATATACTAGAGATGTTGAAGGATTTGAAAAGACTTAATTCCTCTGCTATTTTAGAAATCATTCATTCAGAAAAGTAAATTTGAATATAATGTAAATTCATCCATTTTTAATCATTTATAGAATATATTATTAATGGGAAATAGATAAAACAATTGTGCCTCTTGTGAAAAGTCTAATATCAAAAAGACTGTAAAATTAGGATGTGGCCATGTCGTATGTAGCTGAGAGTGTATTACCTAATATGCTGTTTAGCTTACTTAGAATAGAGCATACTCAATATTTGAAGATGAAATGAAGTGTCCTACATGCAACTCGAAAATAACATCTAGAGTTTATGAAACTATTAAAAAACAATTCACTCAATTAGATGGATGCTCTTCGTGCCTAAAATAATGCAATTGGGAAATTAAAAAGTTTGGCTATAGTTTCGAGTAAAATGAAAGCTGTAAGCATAGCATCTGCTCAACATAATGCTTCGCTAAGATGGCCATATTACAATAAAATAATCAGCAAGAAAATGGTTAATCAGATTATACAAGAATTCGGTGTAAAATATGCGGAGAACTATTTGAAAACAATTAAATACAAAGTCTTCTTAAAAGTAGGAACTTACCTGAAAATTATTGATTATGCAAGCGTTGCCCATAATTTCATATTACCAATTAATTTATAAGACTAGAGTCTTGTAATATCGAAATATGCAAATAATATTGCTAAAATTATATGAAGAAATGAATAGAAGAAATAAATACAAAAGATGAATTAATGAAATGCCCAATAGAATGATGTAAAAGAGTATTATCACAGGAATTTATAGAGGAAACATTAGCTGGTTTACCGAATTCTTAAAGGTTAATATAGACCTATTAAACCCACCTGTAAAATTTCTAATGTAATATATGCTATACTTTCCACCCTAAGTCTGACTGAATTGAATTGATTAATTGCAGGCATAGGTTTTGCAAAACTTGCATAGGAATGCATGTTAAAGTTAAAATAGAGAAAGGTGAAATAGGTGACAAGTAAATGACATGCTTAGAAGGTGATTGCAATTAGTAGATCCATGAAACCAATATTCAATAAATTCTATTGGAATTTCCAAATGGATAAATGCTATTAGAATAATACTTTAACTTCCTAACTTAAAGATTCGATACTTTAGGAGTAGTTTATTGCCCAAGAGGAAACTGTAAATGAGGATTTGTACCATCATAAACAGAATTTGTAGATTGTCTAGCGTGTTAGACAAGATTTTGCACTAGATGCTTATAGAAAAATCATTCAAATTAAGGATGTATGGGGGATTAAATCGAATCATTTGAAGATAGGAAACTATAAGAATTAATGTTTTAAAAAGGTTTTTAAAGATGTCCAGCATGTCATGCTATGATTGAAAAAACATAGGGATGTGATCATATGACATGCTGGTCTAAAATATGCCAAGGTAAAACTCACTTTAGTTATAGTACCGGTGATTACTGATATGGAGGACTCAATTAAGGATACATACCACAACTATAATTAGTAAATTTTATTAAATAAGAGTTTGTTTGATCAATTATATTTCTATCAAATCAAATTATTACCAAAGCAGTATTTGATAGATGATATTAGTATATTTAGTTTGATTTTCATTTAAAATAAATTAATAAGATATATTTGATTTACTTATCACTAAAAGATTAAGACCTTATATATTATTTATTAAACATATACCTCATCAGCTTGCAATTAATTATCTATTAGTTACATATAAAAAAATCTGCTATTATTAAATCTAAGTAAAAATATATAGATATATTATAGATAACTAATAATACTACTTTCATATTAGATTATTTTTTTGCCTTTCTCACCATTGTATATGCAATATCTTCTTATATCTACTTACTTTCTTCCGTTTTTTTAATATATTTTTACCTTCTAAACTAATCGGTGTTAAGCACCTAGTCTTTTGGTAATTATATTTGCTAGAATTAAAATTATAAACTATCTTCTAATTCCTAATAGATTCTTTAAAATATACATGCCATTATTGTTATCCTTCTCCGCATTCAAAATGGCATGCATTGTATTGGAAGTTAATTTCTCTCATATGTTTAATCTGATTCACTTGTAGATATAAAATCTTCTAGCATTTAAAATCCCTTTGTTTTAGCTATTCTCTAAATAATTTATATCTATACTTGTCGTTATGTTATTTAAAAAATAATTGGAAGCAGTAATATTACATGCCAATCTAAAACTCGATTTTGCTATATTTGCGGTGATAAGCTAGAAAATCCAATACAGGATTATTTCGGATTCTTAAAATGCAATAAAACTACCAATATTAAGTAAGTAAATTTTGAGTATTTTTCATTAAATAATATTTCATCTAATCAATATCATTAAAAATATCTCATTATTAGTATATTTCTGCATTTCAAAAGATTGTTATATTTTTCAGTCTAATTTATCAAAATGAATTTCATCCATTTTTAATCTATTTATAGAATATATTCCGCAATGGGAAATAATTCAAACAAGTAGTGTGCCTTTTGTGAAAATTCTAATGTCAGAAAGCCTATACAACTAGGATGCAGCCATATAATGTGCAGCTGAGAGTGTATTATTTAATATGCTATTCATCTTACTTAAAATAGGGCATACTCGGTATTTGAAGATGAAATGAACTGCCCAGCATGCAAATCTAAAATACACACTGGAGTATTTAAAATTGCGAAAAGACAGTTCGCTCAATTAAACGGATGTTCTTGTTGTCTAAAAAAATGCAATCCAGATATTAAAAAAGATGGCTATAGTTTTGAGTAAAATGAAAACTGCAAGCACAGCATCTGCTCAAAATAATGCTTTACTAAGATGGTAATATAATAATGAAATGATCAGTAATCAAATGGGTAATCAGATTATGCAAGAATTCGGTGTAAAATATGCGGAGAAAGATTTAAGGACAATCAAATACAAAATCTTCTTAAAAGCAACGAATCGACTTAAAATTATGGATTATGCAAGCGCTGCCCAGAAGCTCATTTTACTAATTAATTTATAAAGCTAGAGTCCTGTAATATCGAAATATGTAAGCAATACTGTCAAAATTATATGGAGAAATGAATAGAAGAAATAGATTTAAAAGATGACTTAATGGAATGCCCAATATAAGAATGTGAAACAAAATTATAACAGTGACTTATCGAGGAAACATTATCTGATTTACCAAATTTTTAATATTTAAAGTAGACTTATCAAATACATCTCGCAGATTTCTAATGTAAAAATTGCTTAATTGCTAGTTCTAAATCTAACTTAATCAAATTGTCTTATTGTTAACACAAGTTCTGCACAACTTGTATAGTAATGCATGTTAAAGGTAAAATAGAGAAAGGTGAAATAGATGATTACTAGATTATATGTTAAAAGTAAGATTGCAACCATTTAATAAGTGAAACTGATATTGATCAAATTTTAAAATCTGCTCCAGAAGGTTAAAGATATTTTGAGTTAATAGAATCTAAACGGGGCGAATATAACAGATGAACATGATTAACGAATTAATATTATTATAGCTAGCGCCCAGTAAATTAAGCTCCAGGAGACGGGCGACTATAAAGACTGATAGATATACGGAGTCCAGTAATAGTTCCCGCATAGCAGCAATCTATTATTTAAAGAAAAAGTAATAATAATGCAGCATATAATCCTACAGGATATCAAAGTGAGACTCGTTTTGGTAATATTGATAGTTATTAGCAGTAGAATTGAATCAATCGGCCGTTGAACAACTCTAGATCCAGTCAAGCTCGTGATAGGTAGTAAATTTAGAAATAATCTTGATTAGGGGTAAATTTCACTAGTACTCACATTCAACTCACTTTTTTTGAAAAATATAATTCAAATAGCTAGAAAAATTCACTAAAACTAATAACCATCATTTCTTTTCGTTTACATTTCAACTTCTTACATATTTAATAATGCAAGGCAGAACTTATATTAATGCCAGCCCTTTCACCCTGCAAAGTAGACTAGATTAACATAATCGTCATCTAAACAAGTTAAAAGAAATTTAATTAAAAAAATCTAGTACAGTTTCTCCGTAAAGATTTACAAAACCAGGATAATCTCCAACTCCATATCATGAATTATTAAAAATTGATAATATAATACGTGAAAACAAGTCATTAGTAGACAGATTGGGCGCAATACAATAAAGGAAAATTAAACCTCAGCATAATTAGAACTAAAGAAGCTTAAATATAGCAGAAAGAAAGAAAACAGCAAAATAAATTTTTGAATATAACTAAGTATTTGCACAAAAACTAGATAAAAGTAATCCCAATATAACTAAAAGAGGTTTTGACTTAAATTTTGAGAAAACTTAACAATATCGAGCGATTATTTCAAAGCAGAATATGATTTATAGGAATGCTAAATATTTACAGTTATAAAAGACTCATAGTAAAACTAAAAAATAATAATTCCCTGTGTCTAGATACCATAGATAAGTAAGAAATGTTACAAAAAGTACACCAAGTTTGGCTAAACCAATTAAACCAAAAACTATCAAATAAGAAAATCATCAAACAGTGTAAAAGAAAAGTTTTCGTATATCGGATGATTCTAGTGTATCATAGGAGTATTCAGTGGATTCATTTGAACATGATAGTTATATTACTGAATCATTTGAAACTTTTCAATCTTCTTTTGAGGTTAAAGACAACTATTAGTATATTGTAATTCTAGTCATTTTGCTTTTGTTTAAATCTTTATATAGGTATAAAATTAACAGTGAATAACTTAATAATATTTTATAATAATTAACATGGGTTAAAGATAGTGAATGTAGAACTAATTTTATGTCAGAAACAGGAGAAAGAGAGAAGATAAGTAAACCTAGGGATGGTTTGTGGTGAAAAGTACATTTAGTATTGAGTAATCCTGTATAAAATTTTAGATTTAATCAACAAATGGAGAACTTTAAAACTGTTTTATTAGGTTTACTCCAGATCTTAATCTAAATTTTGAGATAAGCAGAGATTTTGATTATAAATTTAAAGAAGTAGACCCAGAATTTATTTAGCTTGATAGTTTTAACTACTCCTATGAGCTTAATTTCGTAAAAATTCAGAGTTAATTGTATAATATAGCTTATCAGATTGATTATTTTCCTTTTAGAGTAACAGTATTATATAACGATACTGATATACTGGTTATCAATGAGAATAATCTATTAAATCTAGAAAATAGAACAGATCCACCTTATCATATAAAATAAATCATTAAATAATTGTTAAATTGTAAGTCTTAGATAAAATAAAATAAGATTAATGCATAACTTAAAGTAGGATTATTAGGAGAAAAAGGATGTGGAAGGAATAAGTTTTTACAAAATTTGAATATTGACCAAATAGTAAAAATAGATAAAAACTGCCATATACAATTAACCTTCGCAAAAAGTAACATGTAACGTCAATCAGATTATGATTTCTAAATATTCCTATGTAATGACTAATCTTAGCTACAATCTTATAAAGAATTTATAAACAATTCCAAGAATCCAATTTACTTAGTATCATCTATAGATTAAGATGTAATTAGTAATGCAATAAAAATAGAGGACTATGAACTATAAAATCCATTAAAAATACTTTATTTAACACTATAAAATTACTATAATTTTAGCCTAGATTGAAGCCAAGAATCAAAATACATAGAATTTCACGAAGGTCAATATGATATAAAAAGAAACGGCCCTGAGAGTATTAGCTTAGATTTTACAATAAAGAATACTTAACAACTATTAGGACTTCCAGAAAGAGCAATTGGACTGTACTTACCCGATACACAAGATACGGGACCCTACAGAGCTTATAATCTAGATATATACGGCTATGAAATACAAAATAATCAGGGTCTTTACGGACAAATACCTTTAATATACAGTAAATCAGCCCCATCATCTGCAATTTTATGAAACAACCCATCTGATACTTTCGTAGATATTTGAACAAAAGGTAATAACAAAACTATTCACTTCATTTCAGAATGTGGATCTATCAATGTTATAATTCTAACAAGCCAAATCTTCAAAAATTTAGTGAAAGATATAGCAAAATTAACAGGTCCTGCCTACTTTCCTCCTTTATTTTCATTAGGATATCACTAATGTAGATGAAATTATATGAGTGAATAAGAGTTACTATAAATCTTAGATAAATTAACCCACTATAAATTACCTTCTGATGTGATTTGGTTAGATATAGAGCACACGGACTAGAAACGATATTTTACATGGGATAGCCAAACCTTCCCTAACCATGAAGAAATGTTAGATAAAATAGCATTAACTGGGAAAAAATTAGTCACTATTATAGATCCTCACATAAAAGTAGATGAAGACTACTAAATATACAGTAAAGCTGTTGAATAACCCGACACATTAGTAAAATCAATACACAACGAACCATTTGAGGGTGTGTGCTGGCCTGAAAAATCAACCTGAATTGACTTTATAACCTAATAAGGCAAATAATACTGAATTGAATAATTTAAGTAATAAAATTACACTCAACATCCAGTTTAATTCACTTGAAATGACATGAATGAGCCAGCAGTTTTTAAAAGCCCAGAAAATACAATGCCTAAAAGTAACATTCATGGATAAACAGAACATAGATAAGTGCATAATATATACGGCCTAGAAATGGCAAAATCTTCCTTTTAAGGTTAACTACAAGTGCATAATAGACGACCTTTTGTCCTAACTCGTTCATTTTTTACAGGAATCTAAAAATATGCTGCAGTTTGAACGGGAGATAATCTATCAACTTGGGAATATCTACAAATAGCTGTTCCTATGTGCCTATAGTTATCCATATCTGGTGTAAGCTTTATAGGAGCAGATGTAGGTGGATTTGCTGGTGAACCGTCTCATGAGTTGATGATAAGATGGTTTTAGCTTGGATCATTTTTACCTTTCTTTAGACAACATGGAAGCATACATACAAGATATAGAGAGCCTTGGGTGTTCCCTCAGCATGTTCTTGATATTATAAGAGAGTCGATTAATTTGAGATATAGCCTTATAATGTATTGGTACTGGTTATTTTTTAGGTATAGTTAATTTGGAGATCCTGTTATAGAGCCTATGTGTTATAAGTTTGATGTTGATGCTTAAGACTAGTACATGATTGGAGATATATTAGTAGCACCTGTTTTACATTGTAAACAGATATAGAGAGAGGTAGAGTTTCCTACGGGACAGTGGTTTGACTTTTACACTGGGGAGATTGTAAATTGTACTGTTTTTGAAGCTAGAATAGACAAAATTCCATTGTTTATAAGAGGAGGAAGTATTATAATTCAGTAAAGGATTGTAAGAAATTGCACACAGGAAATGAAGCATGATCCTATATCGTTAATAATTACACCTGATTTGAATCATTAAAGCAAGGGAAATATTTATATTGATGATGGTGAAACTTTTGATTATCAAACAGGTAAATATTTACTTATTAAACTAAAATATGATAATAGTGTTTTAGTAGGAACAGTAGCAAATGAATTAAAAGTGTTCAATGTGATAAAGGAAATTAGTATATATGGAGATGATGGAATAAAAGAATATAAGGGATTAAGTATAGATATATCAAACAACTTTCATCTAAATTTCAATGATATTAACTTAGACTAATTTTAGTAGTTTTATTGATTATGTTAAGTAATTTGTGCAAACTCTCAATTTAACCACTTCCTTTTAACAGCTTTTGTAAGTACTGCTTTTAAAATGCCAAATCTTTCTCAAGTTTTTCTAATTGTGCATTCTACTATTCTTTTTCTTATATCAAAACTGAATTTTACTAGTTGTAATTCTGAATATCTTATTATTAGCTTTAAATTGTGTTATTTTGTTCATTTGCTCTATTTTATAACTCTTCATATTATTACACAAGTTCAGAATTGTTATATGTTAATCCGTATTGTTCACAGATATTCTTTTTCTCTAGATAGTTTTTGTACTGTTATAGTTATATATTCTGGTTATTCAGCTATGTTTCTTTGTCTAATATCTGCTAAAATAGTTATTATTACTGTTGATTTAATTAATTATAGCTATCAACCCACTGTTGTTTTTGTTGCTCTAATTACTTGATAGTTTACAAATTAATTTCAAAGTTTATATTTTGCTGTTATATTTATTCAGTTAGGCTGTTGAATCTTTATTCTTGATATTATTTTTCCTATTTAAGCTGTATTATTTCACTTTTAAATGATAATAATTCTTCCTCATGCATTCTTAGTTAGCTAGTAGAAGATAGTTCATCTTTTAGTTATTGTATGTAATTTAAAGCCTGGAAATATTCTTTTTAGAGTTAATTTGTATCATTTAATATGCTCTAACTTTTTTATAATTAATAGTTACTTTCAATTTATTAGATCTATTAATTCTTCTGTTATAATTCCTCTGTTAGTGATCTATTTGCTTACTTTAATTACTCTACTTACTTATTTATGCAATTTTTCTCCCATGTTATTTATTGAATTCTTGATTTTTACTCTGTTACTTAAACATACAACTATTAAATCTCTTAAATCTTTTTGTTTATGAATTTGTCTATGTCGCCGCAATATTCAGATGCTTGATATCTAATCTTCAATTATTAAATTTTATCCTTCTACTTCTAGTATTTACCTAGGATTTACTAAATAAATTGATTTTGGTTTTAAATCTGTTCATAGGCTGTTTATATTACAGTTGATTTTTAATTTTCATATTTTCCATTCAGAATTTCAATTTATTACCTCATTTGTAAATTCTCGTTTATAATCTCATCGATTTAAGTTTATTATGAGAATTGTTGCTTTTAATTCAGCATATAATTTTAAACTAGAGAAACTTTTAATTGTTCTTATAACATTTCTCGTTAAGAGGAAACTTATTGCAAATCTACTTGTAACTTGCACTTTTTTTCATATCTTTTATCAGATTTTCTTTATAATTCCTCAATTACTGATCCTTATTCAGCTAGTTCTGTTTATAATTAACTATATTTAACAATTAAGTTTTCATAATTATCTCTTTATTGCTGTATTAAAGGAGCTTTTTAATTAATTTCTTCGTGTATTGAATTTATGTATTCTTATTACTGATTTACCAGATCTTTCTGCTATGAATATTTGTCATATAGCTCGATTAGTTTTTAAGTAAGATATGCAATCTTTTAATCACTTTACTGATAAGGTCCTAGTCTATTAGTTAATTTGTTTTCCATCTCACTTATGCTTTGACTTTACAGGTCTCTCATTTTCAAAATTTCGTTATAGTGGTCTTATTTCAACTATTGTATGTAGTAATTCAACTTTTGAATCTCATCTGCCTACTGTTGTATTTTTTGCTAATACTCAACAGATTAATTATTCAAATCTTACTAAAACTCTTAAATTTATGCTTATTTTTCTTAATAATCTTTAAAATTCTGATTAATCTAAGAAACAGTGGCTTTAAACTCAGACCTTTCCTCATCAAGTAATTATTACAATTCCTATGCTTAATTCTTATAGAAAACTAGTTGAGACTGTGTCTTTACTAACTTCTCTTTTTGACTATTATTTTAATTTTCATATGTTTACTTTTCCATATTCCAATTCTACTACTAACTCTGCTAATTTTATAGTATTGAGCTTACTTATTATTCAAGTATTTATTTTTAATGCATTAGTTCGTTTATTTAATGCCTAAGCAAACTCGTTTACTCCATATTACAAAAATTAATGTCTAGTGAATACAAACTAATTTCAACTACAGGATCAGCTATTGAGTTTTTGATAAATCCTACAATAGAAAGTATGGGAGATAGTTTAGTCGATGGAAATATGAACTTTATCTCATAATTCAACCACTTCATTGATATTTTAGATGAAGAGTCCTATATGACATTTAATAAAGAATTGAGCTATATTAAAAGAGCCATTAGATGTATTACTGAGGTAATTACTTATCATTAATTACAACCTATACTTGCAATAAGAGCAGCTAGTGAGACATTGAACTAAGTTTTTAATAAAAGATAAGTTACTATAGAAAGTAATTTGTATAACCAAAACATAAATATAGAAAATTGGGCGTTTTCTAGTGATGGGAGAAAATCAATTAGAATCGTACGAAATTTTGTAGATGAATAATTGTAATCTGTAGCTCATATTTCTAAAAGACTAATATGTACTTATCTTATCTCATGAGGAATAATACAGAAAGTAATGCGTATTGAGAAATAACTTATTCCAGTAATAAGCGTGTAAAATCAAAATTGAAGGGTCTAAAACCTAAATTACTACGCCTAATTTGCAACTGGATTATATGGCCATATTTTAGTAAACATTCTTATAGAAAAGCGGTGATTTGACATTCTAGGCACTCTAAGCAATAAGGAAACTTTTATAAGATATACACAAATCGATGAAAATTAAATCATTTTTGAAAGCTGAGAAAGTAAACATCTACAGCCGGCATTTGTTATATTTTTAGACCACTCAAAGTAATCTATTATCTTAGGAATAAGAGGCACAATGTCATTATTTGACATAATATCTGACTTAATGGGCACTTAAGTCACAATTGAAGTAGGTGGAATAAAAGGGCAAGTTCACTCTGGTATCTTTTAATGTGCTTTGAATATAGAAGCAATAGCAAAACCTATAATTTTAGACTGTATTCAATAATATACTAATTACTCCATAAAAATTGTAGGTCATAGCTTAGGAGCTGGAACTGGTTCATTAATAACACTTCTGTGGTCTTAAGAGCCAGCAATAACATAAGCAGGCCTTCATTGCTTTGCTTATTCTCCCCCTTGCATACTAGAACACTAATTTAACCAAATTTTAAACGACTATTAGACTTCATGCTGTATTGGAAACGATGTAATAGCTAGAATGTCATTAGGCTCTCTTCATAACGCGTGTAGTGCTATTAAATATTTTAATATAAACGATACTAGACTAGGACGATATAGTTCAAAAAGAATCATCATAAATAGAATCGAGAACATACATATGGATTTTGAGGAACTTGAGTCTATTTATTACTAAGTAAATCAAATGGACTCACATGAACCCTTATGCAGCCCTGGACTTATGTTTTATGTAATGAAGGATAAGCTACATAAAGGATATAATATGTTCAATGCTCGATCTAATCATGGATATAAAGCTGCTTTTGTGGATTCATCATATTTTACGTAGATAATTATATCAAGATCCATGATTTTAGATCATTTCCCAGATTTATATGAAAAATGCTTGAGAAAAACAGAAATTTTATTTAGTAACTAAAATTATCCTAGATACTTCCATACTAACACAAACAGTATAAAACATATCCAGCTTGAGTAACTAGCTCCAAATCGTATGTTAATTGGCTCTTTGTCTCGTCTTCTTGTAATATAGTTGATAAAAATTGCTATGTATTTGAAAATGATAAATAAGATATAAAGCTCATCACTTCTTAACGGTCTTTATCAAACAGGAGTTAAAAAGGTTGATTTATTTTATTAATGAATCCTAATAGACGAGTTTACTCTGTTTTATTAGAAGATTGTAGGGGTCATTATACGAATTCCAAAAGAATCAGACCAGATTTATTGCAATTCTATAGCATCATGAATTCCTGTATTGACTGCTTTGTATATCAGATTTTCAGCATTGTATCTAAATTAGGGTTGGATAAATGGGCATAAGGAGTCCTTGTTTACACTAAATTTTACTATTTTATCTTGTAATTCTGGAGGATAGTTGTTTTTCCTAATCATTTCTTGTAACTGGTATATATTTACTGTAGAATTGCAAATGAATCCATTTTCTGGAATACTGAATTGTATACCTATTCTTTTGAGTAAGTCTATATCTCCTTTTTTAAAGACTAATTCCTAACCTAATAGTTTTATAAAGCTATCAAGTAATTCTGTGTAGAATAAAATATAACGTCAGATATACTAATCTCATATGTTTTAGTCTGTTAGCCCATTAATGTCAGCCTTTATTTGCTTCCCACTACTTGGCAAATGCGATAAGAAATCATACTGCAAATACTCTTCAATCTAAAAATCTATGTCCCAAGGTTATATAAATTTTAGCCATACCTCCGTTAAAAAGGTAGGATAGCTTATTAAATTCCCAGTCCAATGATTACTAAATTTCCTCAACATTTAGTATAAGTTTTCACTTATTTAATCAAGATAGGAATTTTTATTTAAAGATAGCATTCTCATATTATCAGTTATAATGAACTAAGGTTTCTACAGGAATAAAATGAAGATATACAAGGCCTCGCATACCATTTTATGAGGAGGATTTAAGTTGCCTTAGTATATATACGGTCTAATAAAAAACTCCTCACTTAATAAAATCAGCAGCTAGAACGCATTTCCTTATAAATTATTCAAAAGTTTACTATAAAGTATCAAAAGCGGATTTTCATACAAAGTCGCCAAAAAGATTTAACTATCATTCCAAAAAGCCTCATCTTATATCTTACTTATCTTTGAAACTAGTACAAATAAAAAATAATCTAAAGTTGGCAATTTCAAACTTATCTGATCTGTTTTTCCTACTTATAGCAAAGGCAAATTTTAACTAACCCCTTAGCTTTTATACATTTCTGGTAACAATTCTCTACTGAAGCTATGCAGATACTATTAAGCCTCAGTGCCAGCAATTATTGTAAAAAGGTTGTTCCCATTCCCAGGCAGTAGCAAGCTTAAAATATCAAATAATAAATCATGGCGCGGTATCAACCCTCACTACTAAAGCAGTGTTTCTATAATCTCAGGAATCTAATAATACACGTTTATAAGTTTTTAGCTATTTCTATTCATAACCTGAATCCCTATTCAATCTTTCAATTGTTTTGCCTACTTTTAGTAATCCATTTTAGCAATTTTTATCGAATATACAAACAGCTTAATAAAACTACAAAGTGATTTTTCAAACTTTACTAAATTCTACTAATAGTTTAGAAGCAGATAACACAATTTTTAGATTAGTTTCTTCAATATCATGCGCTCCTTCAACCATTCCGTAGTCTTTAATCTAAAAATCTTCCTCTAACCTAGACAACCTTAAAGCATCCTCACAACTAATTAAATCACTAATAGCAGCCAAAGCCAGAGTAGTAGACTTAGTGGCAGTTGCTATTTACTCCAAAGCTACAAGTTAAAAGCTATTAAGTGACTCTAAATACTGTACTAGCCTCTAGTAACAACTTTAATCCAACTCAGGTGTTTCAAATCCTGTATAAAACTAACCTTAACAAGTTTTCAGCTTAATTCCGTACTCATCTTCTATATATTTCATCACTGGGCCTAATTACTGCTCTTATATTTCCCTCAACGCCTCCTCGTCATCTCTATAACTGACTTAATATTACCATATATTATCATTTTGCATAAACTGCATAATTCTAGTTTCCAAGGACTATCTAATCCCAGTTATCGGTAAATCAAGCGCAGTACATGAAAGTTGCATCTGTATTAAAATTACCAGAGGCATGGAATGAGGCCTTATAAATTTAAACTAAGCCTGCCACTCCGACGCTATTCCTGCAGCGATTAAGTGATTAGGCAGCTCTAAAATATTCCTCTCAGGAGTTCTAATAGCTCTGTTATCTAATAAAACCTAAAACCCATGCTGACCTTCCCCTACACTAGCGTTTTTGTAAAACTTCTGAATGAAATTTCCAGTTTTAAGATCAGGCATAGTTACTGAAAACCTCCTCATTTTTATAGTACATTAATTTTCTATGCTAAGATCCACTTGAGTTGCTGGTACTTGCTGCTCCCACGCAATCTGAGGGCTTTGGAAGTCATCAGAGACATCATCTTCAATAATGTAATCATTACTTCTGTCATCCTTGCATAAGAAAGGATCTTCCTGTTGGGGTAGTCTTATATCTAGTATTGAGTCACTTAATTCGCTGTAGGAGGCTTGAGGGAAAACGTGGTTAAAACCTTTCTTTTTTCTACAAAAGCAGATAAGTTTTGACAGGCATCCACGCTTGTTAAATTTGATATCGAAAGTTGACCTACCGATTTGTAGGCTGATAGGATGGTTTAAGGGTAAGTACTTGTAACCTCCCAGTAGAGTACCAAATTTGCTATTGAGGTCTTAGATTATTACTTTGTCCTTGTCGTGGATGAAAATTGCATGGGAACGACTTACTGATACATCGTTTATTTTTACATCAGACTCATTGCCTCTTCCTAGAATTATCTATGATTTATGCAGAAAAGACACAACATGAACTATGTTGTTATTGTCATTTCTTCTGTCTTCTAGGATTATATACGGAGGGTCTGGCTTCTTTATATCGACTAGGCTGTATATTGTGTCTTCTATTCTTATTTTGGCTGGGTAGGTGTCCTTACATAGCTCGCAAGCTAAGGATTCCCATTGATATTATACTGAGTAGTCTAAGCATCGCATGTTAAGCTTGTTTCTTAGTCATTCTTATAGGCATTTTAAGTGACTGTATCGCATTGTGCCAGAACACTTACACGGGGAGATTAAAGGATTCTACATAGAAAATTACTCACCAAGGCAAATGCGGCAGGGAATTGGAAACTAGGATTATTGGCTAATTAAATGTTACTTCCAAGTTTCACAGTATGGAATTTGGATGTCTTCTGATAAAACTATGTCTTTTATTGTTACTTTTACTCTGCCAAATGATAAAAAATCGCCTTTTTACAGTGCATATCCTTTCTTTCTCCTTTTAAATTATAAGTCTTTTACTATAATTCAGATTTTTTCATCCGAGTTGGCTTGTATTGCTATTTTTTTATCTGGATTTAAATTACCTTCATTTACAGAGAAAAGGGCAATTTAAGTGCCATAATCAAGCATCTCATCGTCGATATTACAAATTTTTATGTCATTATTCACTCTATATAGCTTGAAAGGAGGCTGGCCTATAATCTAAGATTTTTAGTAATGATTTGAATCATAATCAAATAATAAATAAGAATCTTTGGTCCATGTAGTTGAGTTCATTCTAAGTTATGGTACAGACATTTTATTAAAATTACTTTAAATAGATTTTATCCTTTGCTTTGATAAAGCCAGAATTACAGAAGGCGATAATTCCAAAATGCCCTTTGCTGCCATTTCCATTAATTCTTCTCAGTGTTGCTTCAGGCTCAAACTCATCTAAATTTTCGTCTTGAGTACTTTCAATCTGATTTTTGCCAATGAATTTGAATTAAGAATCTGCTATTTTAAACTACTTTCAATGATTTTCTTCAAATTTTAAAGCCTTTTTTACTATTATATTTGGTCTGAAACTAATAATTTGCAAATTATTTCCTTTTGGTATTTCTCTCTGTAATTCTAGAAAAGAGTCTTCAGAAACTATCAAACATCCAGGATTCTTCTTAAATTTCAGATCTTATGCTTCATTGAATCTAGATTTAATATTTTTTGCCAGAAAGCATGGATTATTTAGTCAAATTGTTAACTTATCCTACGTTTAATGCATGTATCTTTAAGCTTTTCCTTTTATGCCTTAATATTCATACTCAAAGACTTCCTCAGTAGTTTTGCTAATAAAATCAACTACTAAGTGATCATTATTATAAACCATATGTAACTAGCAAGGTTTATCATTTTCATCGAATGTAAAGAATACCCTTATTTGCCTTAACTATGGAAACTCTTTACTAGTCATAATTTTATCATTAATATCGAATATAGCAAATTCCCTATCCATTACAATTCCTTATTGATCCAATTCAGCATTAAAAGTGTATATTCCTTGACATCCCTTAACAGGATAGTAAATAATACTTTTTACAATCGGTTACTTTCTCTTCTTACTGAATAAGATATAGAATGAAGCCATTAATACTAAGGTGAAAATTATCAGGTATAAGTCCATTTTATTCAGTTTGTGTAATTCAAAAAATAAAAATATGAAAATCGGTGGGAATAGCAAATCTTCAAGATTTTTAATTCGGTAAAGAGCTAATAATAATGCCTTAAAGAGACTTATTAGATGAAATTCAATGGATAAAACCTATAAAGAAGCTCCATTACCCCCCAGAACTTAAAGAAAAGGGAATATTAAAGAAAATCATAATAGAATACAAAATATTTTTAAGAAAATTGGCTCTAGTAGTCTATCAATTGGCTAATCTACCTGTAATAGTGCTAGGAATAGTATGGAAAATCATAAGTCACTTAATACACAATAAAAGTCGCCTTTATTAAATAGTCGTTAACATTTTACTTTAAGAGAGAACTATAATAAATCTATAGGTAATAGTAATAAACTGCTATTCAGTAACATTAAGGAATACAAAATTGCGATAAATGCTAATAAAAGGAATTTGGTTGAGATACAGAGAAAAGCTTTTACTTCATTTAGACATCTTTTAAATATGACGAGTTAATAAAGGAACTAGGTATTGTCTGTTCTATGAAAATAACAGCAAAGAGAAATATATAAGAACTTTTTAAATTCTAATACAAGAGCATTTAGTAGACCACTAACTTAACCAAAAACTTATCTAAGCAATTCTAAGCTATTTAACACTTTATTAATGCCACAATCCTTTAAAATTCAGTAAAAAATGCAGGAGTTTATGAATAGCTGCAAGTAAGGTAATTGCCTAAGAGTACAGAATTTGATTCAAAAATACCCTTTAATCCAGTTTACATATGATAATCTAAACCAATAAGGATTACACTGGGCTGCTAAAAGGAACAACCCCCAACTTGTAGAGCTTTTAATACAGAACGGTTGTTATCCTAATGCAAAGGACTTGTCCGGCAGAACTCCTTTATACATGGCCGTCAACTGCAGACAAGTAGAAGCCTCAAAGTCTCTGATAATAAATGGAGCTGATTTATTTGCCACGGGAAGAAAAAGAGTAAGGTAAATTTGTAGAGATCAACATATACTAAAAGTGCTTAATAGAGCTTTATTATACTTTTGTATACTAAAAATGATGGGAGGATTCAAACAGAGAAGAAACTGCATAGGTTTAAAGGATGTAATAATGTAAATTGCTTATATTAAAGTAAAATTATCTGTTCTAGTCGCTGACAGTTGAAATTTGAAATTAGGGGGAGGCAGTCTTTTTAACTTCTTTTAAACTTTTGGTTCATTTAAACTAATTTAACTCTCTATCAGGGAAGATGCTTATCTCTAGTATCTGTACTTATTCAGAAAAGGAAGGTTACTATTCCGTTACTGTATGGTCTTTAATACACTAACTTTCCTCCTTCGAAGTTTAAAGCCCGGGGAAGTGGATTTTTACTTATATTTTCTTTGCTGTCTTGAGTGCTTGTATTTAAGTTTAAAGGGTTCTCTGTGTATTTACTGGAACCAACTTACGTCCGCGATAGTTTAGCCTAATTTATTATCTGCAAACCCAACACTGTAAGACATTCTATGCTTAATTTTTTCAATTTCTTCTAATTCTTTGGACCTATTGTAATATCTTTGCTAGTCAGCTGCAAAAATTCTTCGCATAAGCCTTCAAGTTTCTTAATTAGTAATTCTCTATGTGAAATTCTCCTTAGAAATTCAGTATAGCTAAGCTTTCTAGCTAATACACTTTGCGGAGTATTTATATTAGTTTTACTTATTTACAATTTCTTCCACTCCTAGTACTTCGTTTTACTCCTTTACTACAATTTACATTTCTATATTCCTAACTGAATTTTTTATTAAAAACCTTTCATGAGGAGTATCTCCTATAACTTATTTTAATTAAAGAGAGAAATCTGTCTTAGGGTTGAGCTTAGTTCTCTTAGTCACTTAAATCTGCCCATTTACAATAAAGTAAGCTTGGTCGGATGATTAGCCCTCTTTAAATAAGATTGTGTTCTTTTCAATACTAATTTTTTCAAAGTAATAGCTTAATTTGTGCAATCCTACTTTACTTCATTTAAGGAAAAAAGGTATGTTTTGTAAATACTTAATCTTTTTATCTAATTTCTTCTCCTCAGCTGCAAGTAAAATGTTCTAAAAATCACTTTTATTCAGCACTGCAAAAACACAGTCTTCCTTGCATTACACAGTAGCAGCTCTGGGTTAATCATTTATTAGGGCTAATTCCCCAAATGCTGCTCCCTTTTAGTAATAAGCCACTTCTTTTAGGATAGTCTAGTCTTCTTAATATTCCTCTGAATAAACTTTAGTAGGTATTTATATAGCAACTTCTCCCTTAAGGATTATGTAAAACTTGTTGCCCCTGTCTCCCTTATTGAACAAAACATGCTAAGATTGGTACTCTTCTTTATACATAGATCTACAGCATTTTAGGTGAATTGAATCATTACCTTCTTATACAGTGTAATTTCTAAAGAATTCAACAAATTACGTTAATTTTTTAAGTCTTTTTATTTAGGATTTTTCCCGTATAGTTTTGTCAGTTTCCAATATTTATAAAATTTCATCAAAACTTTCCATAATAACTCTTTAAATATGTATATTATAAACTACCAGTCCTTATGTTTTCCTTGTATATCATTTAAAGTCCCCTTTTCCCTTCTGATCCTCACCAACATGTCTAGGTCTTCTTTCGCCCTTTTATTCATTTCTATTCTTTACTAAGCAATTTCCATCAGTTCATTTTTTATTTCAGGAAACTCATTCATAACATCTTTAAACCTCAACGCGTCTAAAACCAGCAGCTCACTTTCCCCAACACTGCAAACTGTATTAAATCTTGAGCTTCCCACTAATATCTCAATCTCTCCAAAATAACTTCCCTTTAAGTATGATTTATAAGGAATCCCATCTCCTTATATATAATTAATTCTGCCCTAAGTTAAAAAATACATTTCATCAGGATGCTGTCCCTCTAAATAAATTATCTCATCATTATGACACTGCAAAGGCGTTAGAAAAGGCACAGTTGATATTATAAAAGAAGGATCTTTTCCTATAAAAAACTAAAGTGTTTTGGCAATTCCTCCATACATCTACAAAGCAGCGTTGTATCTTACACTCCTAGGCAACTCATTGAACAGATTAAGCTTATCAGTCCACGATATGCCTAGTTTAAACGAGTTGTACTTAACTGCTGACCTCATTTTGCCCTTAAGTTTCATATCAATACCAGTTTCATTGCAAAATTCATTCAAGGCAATCAATTTATTACTTAGAATTGACTCCCTTGTGTCTATATTTGATAAAACAGATGAAAGTGAGCCGATTGTGAAGGAGTAAAAGCCCACTCCAAATATCATTCATATAATAGTTATTGATTTCTCTAGATCAGTTGAGGGAACAATGTCACCGTAGCCTATAGTAGTAAGAGTAGTAACGGCCCAGTATAGGGCCGTTAAGTATAAGGTTTCAGTATCGGAGTCCAAGTACCCGTATCTAGTCACCCAGTTATCAGGACTTCCTTCCAAATCTGCTATAAAGTACCAAAAACACCCCATTATGTGCACTATAAAGCACATTGTTATAGTAAATCCTATAAGTTTTGTTATTCTGGAATTTAATTATAAGAAATCCCGCACTTTTTCTAGGACTTCACTGTTACTGTATGTTTTAAACATTTTAAATACACGGGAAAGTCTTAGAAGCTTGTATAGGCGAGGCAAACGGGCTAGACGTATTGCTGAGTTATATCTGTTTTCATCGTCTTCTCCATTTTACGACAGATGCTCAATTAAGCTAAAGGGAATACAAGCTACTAAATCAATAACCATTCAACCTTTAGCATATTTTACTATTATCTTACGGTTACTGTTCTCACATAAGCCATCAGGACGGTAATAACTGCTAAAACAGTTGACTATCACATCCAAAAAGAACAAAAAGTCTTGTAATAAGTCTATTATTGTTCACGCATCATAATAAATCGGCTGCATAAATGCTAGTCTGACTGGCATTATAAGTGCAGTGTAAAGTAGTATTATTACGATTAGAATATCCCAAATTTTCTTAAATTTACTATCAGGGTGAATTAAACAGTTTAGGGGGAGTTATGCAGATTCATTAAGTATTTTTCTGTAGTATTCTGTACGATTGATTTTATTATCAAGAATTTCACTTAAGTTTTGTTTAAGATTATTGTTTAGATCTATGAATTCGTATGATGTTCCGTATAGATTGATCTAACTATTGAAGTTTTTCATTGCTTTTCGAGCTTTTATTTTGAAGAAAGCTCGTTTTCATAGTTGTTTTGCTTTGGATTAATTAGATTAATTTTAAGAAACTGATTATAATTGTAGACTATTATTTAAACTATTCATATGAGATTCAAGCTTTCAGGTTTTCATTAGATCTTCGTTTTCCTGTGTATCAAGAGCATCTCCTGGGTAAATTTTTCCAATTTTCATTATAAAAATGTACTAAAAAATAATTTACATTCTAATTTAATCTTGTACTGCTAGTATAGGGGTTGACTTAACAATCTAATGAGGAATTTCTGGAAATCTTTTATGAATGCATTGAGGGTGTCATTAGATTAGAAACTAAACTTGCTTGGCTTTTATAATTTTTCTATTCAGGGATCCAATAATCTAGGTCTTTTACTAGTTGCTTATTGCTTTAACTCTCTAAGTCTTATCTGTTACCTTTTCTAAAAATTGATTAACTGTAATTTCCTGTAATAGGATTTGGTCTTACGGGAAGAAATGGCTACTTTGTTATTTATTTTGGCTCAGTTCTTTCAGGAATTTCAACTTAACGGCAAGAAGGTCTTCACTCTGGTTTAGAGTTGTTTGATTGAGGACTAAAATGTCTTCTTCCTCGCACTGCTTCTAATCCTGTATGTGTAGTTGTCAGCAAGGTCTTTATATCTGGTTATTTATTAGCAAATCTCTTTATCGATTTCTGCTTTAGTCTAAATTTACTAGGAGAAGCCCCTTATCATTCCTCTATTCTATCCATTTTATTATAAGTTGGAAATATGTTATTTACATTAGTTACATAATAAATTTCCAATGAATCTTATGCAAAATCATTAAATGATTATAAAATGAATAAAGATTACTAATCAAATCTAGTTACAGCTTTTAGCAGTCGACTATATATAGTGGTAAATATATTAGACTTTTTAAATAAAATCAATATAAATCCAATGAGCAGAAATAATTATGCTAAAATTACAATACCAACGATTGCTATTTCTACCTATTCCATCAAATTAATCTATCCCAAAAGTGTATAAAAGTAAGATGTAATAAAAAGGGAAAGATTGAATGAAACATATACTCCCTATTACAGTTTATCCTTGAACTATATCTTCCAATACCCTAAGTAAGTTTATATAATTAGCGCCATTCATAGTAACAACGCTTTTAAATTTCCGTTTTATTAATGAATAAAAGCCATTACTATTACCATTATTTAAATAATTCCAACTTCTACTAATTCCCAATAGCCAGCTTTATTTAAATAACTTTTGTTAATAAACGCTATATAGCTATTATTCTATTTTTTAGCAATAAGATATCCTATTAGACTGAAAATACCTATGGTTCATATACTAATGGAGGGTATAGCTACTGAAAGTAAATACTCAAAGTGGGTTCCAGTTCAACACTCAATTGATGTATCTTAATCTAAATAAAACTCTCCATTTATTTCAGTGCATGATAAAAAGTTCAAGTATTAATAAGTTATTCCAGGTAGTATAAATAAGTAAATTTCTATCATTAAGCCATTTAATATAGCTTTATTTCGAAGTGTTAAAATACCCTTTACTATTATGAAAGCCAATAATATTATAAGGGGAAAGATTGCCTATATAATCAAATTGATAAAAACATTATTATCCTCTATAATGCAAGTATTCAGATAAAGCTAATCTTTAAAGTAGATAATGTAATTCACCTATTACAACATTTAATATAACAAGTCTGAGTAATTTTAGTATACATTATTAATCAGATAAAACTATAAGCAATATCTTAAAAATATTCTAATAAGTCCAATTTCAATCGTCTTATTTTATTGCATCAGTATCCCAATATAAACAAACACTAAAATCTATAGAGCTGATCCAAAAACTTTAGCTATTATATCATAATAGCCTTAATTACATTCTTAGCAATTACCATGAATAGTTTTACCATAATTTCCTTAACAGTTAAAGCAAAATCTACCTTAATATCCCTTTTAACACTTTCCACTTTGAAATTCTTTATCTCCCTACTAGCATGATTCAATTAAAGGACATAAGAATATTTCTTCTTCACTTATATTTGGTCTTCAATAGCCATCATTAGGTAGTAATAAATTTTATCCAGGGCAAACCGCATTCAGAGGGCATTCTTAGCATTACTCTCCATTTACTAAATTAAAAGTTCCAAGAGGGCATTGCTGGCATATCAAATAATCATTGCTAGAACTAATCATTTACTCTCCCATACTGCAACTTCTTAGATTAGCTTAAATAGTGATCTATGGGTTATTGTTAAGATATATATCTACATAAGCTACTGATTCAGGCTCTTTTATTACAATTAATTATTGTATTTCAAATATGCCTGTAGTTGATAACACCTGATTAACTTAATTAGTAATTGTACCTGCCTATGGAATAACATTAATTACTTATTATTCTTCAGATTATACTATCTATTCTAAGTCATCAAGAAGCTGCACTGTAATAGTCTATTCAATTGGTTATCCACTAGCACACTCAGCTTAATATAGTTATGAGTTATCTTTAAATACTATTCTTGATGGATAAAGAGCTATATCAGGGCCATATAATTATGATTTATTGCCAGTAAATTCATTTTAAGACTCTAATGAATAATTGCAATCTTCATAACATTATATTGCACCACCTTATACAGTTGCATAATTATTAAAGAATTTATTATCTTTCATTTCTATAACTTTTGTATTATAGGCATAAATCGAAGCACCATAGCTTGCCTAATTATCCTAGAAAGTATTAGTATTCATCTCTAAATTGGAATCCTTTATATAGAATGCTCCTTTATCAAATGAAATGTTTTAAGATACAGTAGAATTAATCAGTTTTACATTACTTGTCTCTATAAATATACCATGATCTTTCCATTAATTTTCGAGTATATTTAAATTATTCATTATCAAGTTATTACAATTTTAAAGGTGAATGCTATAATCAGAATAATTATTTTATAAATAAACTTCTTCAAGTAATACTGTTTCAGAAGAAGAAAGGTTAATTTAAGGTTTGTAAAAGTTTTTGAATAATGATCTTTTAATTATAACTTCTGTTGTGTCTTCTATCTTTAAGCCTTCTATATTATTTATCGATTAAAAGCTTTAAAAATTACTATCTTAGATAATTAATTAGTTTTATCATTTTGAGTGAATGAAATAATCTCCACCATTTCCAAATTATTTAAATTAGCCTTTAATTATCTCTAAGTCAGAATCAATTACTTATATATGAGTAATCACTTAATATTCACTATTAAAAAACGATGAGTCAACTATTGAAGACAATTTCTAATTTGCACTCAATATTAAAAATCCCTATGAAAAATTAATTGCCTCATTAAATTAACATGTTTCAATTGTTAGCTATAGTGACTGCGTAAATATTAAAGATAAACCTTGCTTAGATGTATTTCTGTCAAACAAAGAGTTTTTTATGAGGACTTTCCCTAAAACAAATTCTAATAGAGCTCTTTTACTAATTGAATTTTATTTAAAGGTATTGTAATCAATTTATATTAAGCTCGTTTCATCTTACTGATTCAAATATAACAAAGATCCTTGCTCCATAGAATTATCTTAAAATGTGTTATTTTCTAATAATAGTAATTTAATATCAAAGGCGTAGATCATAAAGCCAATATTCATTTTATTGTTATCTATTGTGGATTCTTTAATGGTAATGTTATTAGATAAATTTGAGTTAATTAAATTTGCTTAATCAGTAAAATCATTATTCACAAACTTGGAACCAATTATCTCAATATTACCGTTGAAAATTTAATAAAATCCTTTTGATATAGCATTATTTTGATAAACAGATTTATTATCTTTTATTTGAACGTCTTAACCTTAGATAAATTAAGAGATCTAATTCTCCTTGAATATCATTTCACTTAACTCAATAGTAGTTAGATTTATTGCATTATTTATTTGATATATGATGCTGATGAATTATTTAGGAAAAGTACACCTTTCAAATATCAACTTTTCTAGCTTAATGCCTTCAATTGAGACTGAATATTAAATAAAGGATTGCTCCATTGAATAAAAATCTGAGTTAGTGATAACTATTGATTATATTACATTATTAGCTTAGATGAAAGATGTATTAGTATTGATTAAATTTTCAAAATAAGAATCTTTTATATTCATTTTTATAGTATCACTTTCTATTATTGCTAGTGAACCCTTAGTGCTTGAGTTTTACCCTTTGAAAATAAGATTATCAATTTGAATATCTAATGGTTCTTTAAATTTAGAAATTTCAAATAAAGTACTATCATTTTACTATTCATCTATATCTATATTAGTATTACGAATTTCTAGTTTATATTATTAGTTATTTGCTTGTTCACTGAATTAGGAAATTCCTTGTATTTTAAATAAGGTAATAAAATTAATGGAATTCAAATTCAAGTTGTCAATTCTAGTATTGCTTGTATTAAAAATATCTAAAAATCTCAAATAGTTCCCTGTAAAATTTTAGAATTTAATCTGTGCAATTACAAGATCAGTAATTTTATCAAAATTTCCGAAAGTTAAGGTGTTATTTTATTAGCTTTACTCAAAATTTTAAATTGTGACCGTTTGGGCTGAACGAATTTAAAATAGTGTATCAAAATGTGTATTTTGTAATATAATTGATTGTATTTATACTTATTATGTTTAATTTCCTATTATTAACTTTGAGCTATCAGTGCTGCATGTTGTATTTGTTAAAGTAATTTAGTCCATTTCGATATTATATGCTTAGTTCATATTTATTAAATTCTTACAAGATGTGAATTCATTGCTTTACCACAAGGCTTATTGAATAAAAGCTTTAGGATCTTAAAATAAATCATAAAGGAAGATTTAATTTGGATCGTAACTTTCTAACTGGTTTAAATTGCTTATCTCAACTTAAGATATCTAAAAGCTACTAAATTAATTTGGGGTAAAGTAAATTAAATTGTCAAATTGCCCTTAAACATCATAAATGATTATTTCCTATATAGAAATAAAGATATTAGATAAAAGAGCATAACTTACTAAAGTATCAATTTAGAACAGTGCAGCTTATTAGTTTTAAAGTTCATAAATAATACCACTATTTCTAATCTAGATATTATTAAAAGCTCCATTTATTACTTTTTCGCAATATATAATAGAGCCTTAGATTACTGAATTTTCTATAACTAAATCTTCTATTTGTACATTATCTTACTGTATATGAATATAAGAAATAATGCTATCATGAATGTAAAGATTACTTATTTTTGAATAATATACCTAATCAAATACACTCCAAGACATTCTTTTTGATAACTTTATAATATTAAATTAATTAGAATTTTCTTATATGCCATATCCTAAAAACTTATAAATTTCAATATTACTTATCACTATACTAGCTCCGTCAATATTAAGACACGAAATAGGTTTATCGATGGGTTAAATTTAATGCATATCAGTATTATTGACATACATGAATTTTACATCTTCTATCAATACATTTATGTCTGACCACAAGAGTATTATTATGCTCATTGTATCAATATTTTCTATTACAGCGCTTTTAATTATAATATGATCAGAGATTGCCTTAATTAAATTATATCATTTAGCCTTAAATTATTTAAGAAATACGTTTTAAATCAGTAATTAATCTGAAGTTACATCAATTATTATTCCCTTTTCCTATCAAGCCTCAAATTCTCCTTCAGTCATTCCTATAAATATTTCCCCACCATTCAATCTATCCAATAAGTACTGATAATCGTCTATTTGCTATTAATTTAAAGCCAATTCTTCATTATAGTTTAATCCATCAAAATTTTAATTTACTCAATAGCATCAATCACATCCTTTAACTACAGGCATCTATTCTATAGCTAAATTTTAAATTTATACATCTTCTATATTATTAAACTTAAAATTTGCAAAGTTAAAAGGATTAACTAATATCTATGGTCTGTCATTATCACAGAACTCATTATCAGACTCATAGCATAAAACTCCTTTGATAATTACACCTTTTCTCTGTTTTAAAATGAATGGAGAATCAGTCGGGTCTTTGAACCTATAAAAAATATGATCTTATTAATCAAAACTTTCTGGTATTTCATAATAATGAATTCCTTTTAGAATATTAAACTAAACATACAATCCATCCGCCTCTAGGAAAGCTTTAAACAGTGTTTTATAAGGATTTTCCATCGAACCATCTTCCTATGAAAATGGGTGATTTTCTGAATTGCTTATGTAAATTTAAAAGTAATTATCTGGACTGTTTTAAGTCTACTAAATGCATTATCCTTTTTGAAAACTGCACTATGCATTGTTACAGCTTTCTTGGCATGAAGCTTCATTTTCCTAGGGTAATATCTTGCAATCATATGCACAATCGTTCTAATTAAAACTTACACAATAGTATGAGTCAAATGCACATATAGGGGAATTACAAGCCTAATCACATCAATCATTGTAAATTTCTCATTCCCCACACCCGGTCTAAAGACATTCATTATAGCAATCTGATCATTACGTTCTAATAAATGTAATATCAGGACTGCCTGTGTCATATGCACAGTTAAAGGTCATACACTCAGGGTTGCATACTCCATCGCCAAGCTTTGATTAGTCACATTCACAGAAACGACTATCAAGTCCATAGCTAAAAATTCAAAACTGTACTAACATTTTTTAAGCTAAGCTATTTTTATCGTTTTCTGAAACATTAACGATATTTGTAACACCATGATTTTATATTTCATCCTCACATTGTATTTAGCCTTCTTCATCTACGATATCTTAAAAAAATGGCTGTAAAAACTTGATTTTACTTACTATCTTTCGAAAAGTTGGAAATTTTGAGTATAAGAAAGTAAACAATTGTTGAGAAATCTGTATAAGTCAAAAGATGATGAACCCAAGATTTAGAATAACAACTACAACAAATAGTATATAAGCCAAGTAATTCTGTCCAGATATTGATAGAAAAATGAGTCCAGAAAAGCTAGTTACTAATAAAACAACATTTGATAGTAATTCTAGCTTATTTAGTAAATTAGTTTCGAAAGGTGTCTATGTTAATTGTAGGATTGTGAAAAGGAAAATCAATGCAAAAATTACTTAAGCTTAAATAAATTCTCCTATAGATTTCGTAAATATTAGAGCTGATATTATAAGGAATTTTCTTAAAAGTATGACAAATTCCCAGTAATATCTATTCTAATTATATCCTTTATACAAAAATCCCATTAAAAATTTTGTTTTATAATCTTCTTTGTTGAGTTTTATTAAGAAACTTAAACAAATTCCAGGAAGAATAATTATTCAAATAGTTATACTAGGAATAGCAAAATAAAGGATGTTCTATATGTGCTTTTCTCCCCAGCATTCTATGTCATAATTTTAGATAACATAAGAGTCATTTACTCCAATATCTTAACAATTAAACAATTCCAGCATCAAAATAATAATTTTGGAGTTTAATAGGAATAAAATAACAACAAAGGATCCTATAATTTTCTGCATAAAATACTCAATATCTTTAAATAAATATATACTAATCCAGCCTATTACTATAGTTGAAAAGCACAATATAGGTAAAATCGAGGCTATTATTAATATAACTTAATGCTAATCGTTTGTCTATTACAAGGAACATTCTATAAGCAATAATCTATCAATAACTCCTTGTACTTACTTTTAAGCTTCAAACAAATGTTCAAAAATAGTTGGTCAATTGCAATCAATTCTTTAAACTATAGTAATGATCTAAAAGTAATTCAAAAGTATTTTAAGGAGTATTGATACTGGGGATTTTGGCTTATAAACACCCTAAATTGAGCTTCTGACCATAACAAATATGATAAGGATAAAGCTTATTATTATTAGAACAGCTAACAACGTTTGATATCAATCTTCTTGGCATTCAAGACAAATATTATCTAGTTATTTTCCATATCCCTTTTAACAGGTGTTACATAAGTTTCCTGTAAAACCATCGCTACACTTTCCTAAGCGATTTTCGGAGTCTCCTTCCAAGCATGCTTCTAATATAGGACATTTAACAAAATTATCACTTAGTTCATTAAGTCTTCAATAACCTTCCTTAGGCCAAACCAGAGAGCCTGACTTACAGACAGCATTAGTATCACATTACTAGCAATTTTAATCTTAGTCTATTGTATAACTATTTTCTTCACATCTTATGCATTTGTTATCTTATCTAGTTTCTCCAATAACGCAATTTCTGACATTAAAAATAATGTTTTGTACTTGACTTTAAAGAGTTGAATTCAATACCAATACTTAAACTTGCTTTTAGGTTTCAGGCTCTGCTATTACAATAAAGTTATCAAAACTAAATTCTCCTTATTAAGCTGTGAGTTCAGTTTAAAGACTTAAAGATAGTGTGTCATTGGAATAAAGTATAGATTATGTATACTAATCGGTTTTTATTATTTATCCATAGTGGTCTAAAAGCTCTATTTTTAGTATGTTTTAGTTTTCAATAACTTAACCACTTACAATATCTTAATAAAACTATTTACCTTTATTTATTTTTGCTTATATAGGAAAAGAGGCATAATTGTTTCCATAAATAGCTGTATTGTTAAAATAACGGTTTAACTCAAGAGTTGGCTCATTATATTTCCAATAAATACCACCCCCATCTTCTATAGCTCTATTCCAATTGAAATAATTACTTTGGATTTAATTTATGCAATTATTACTTAATAAACTGCAATTAATATAGATAGCTCCTCCTTAATATTCAGCATTATTGTAAGAGAAAGTATTGTTAATTAGCTAAAAGCTTGACTCAGTTAAATATACAGCTCCTCCCATATAAGCTTTATTGTTAGTTATAAGATTTTAAATAATCACTCCTTATGATCTTTCCATAAATATAGCCCCTCCCTTCTCCATATATTCAGAATCTTTTATTGTATTATCAAATAGATTTATATTTAAGCATTCTTAACAATGAATTGCAGACTAGTTTCCATGTATTTTACTTATGTTGGTTTTATTAATACTCATACTTTTTAATTGATTTCCTTCAATAAGGCTTTAGGCCTCATAAATCTTAGAATTCTATATAAAGATACTACTTTATACTGCTTAAATAAGTTTAACGTTTTAATTATTTATAGATACAAACTCAATTAGATTTAACTCAATATTAAATCCATTAATAAACCTAATATTTAAATCAAAAAGTTGTATTTAGCATTTTTCGAATTTAAGTGATCCAAATTATTACTTTATGAAATATTTGCCTGTAGATTTATTATTTAATGTTTCTATTTATGTTTCTACTATTGATATATCGGATGAAAAGAATGCATTGATATTTTCTTATTCATTTACTGTAATTATTAAACTTGATTAATCTATTAGCATTATACTATTCTAAACAAAGAACATAAGACCTTCAAATTAGTTATTCTTTACAATTGAATTCTTTATTAAAATATTACTAGAGTTCATGCGAATGAAGGTATTACTACTTTAATTTTATTCTATTATTGTATTTTGAATTATTGATAGCTGATTTAAATCATTTCCTGATTAAACAATAAAGTTTTTATCATTTAAAGCATTTCTGAGTAATTAAGAGTTTATAATTGTGAACTTAGATATTAGTATTGCTTTAATAATACCAATTTGATCATTGTCATTAATATATGAATCTGCTATTTTAATGATACTTTATTACATTTAGAATAAATATAAGTTATTTGTATCTTGCTTTTAAGTTGTATGTGATATTTGAACATTTTTAAGTTATACTTAGCTTGCTTAAAAATAAAAAAGGTCTTTATAAAGTTGATTTTCCTTTAATACAGAAAACTCTAATAACAAATAAGAGTTGTTGCAATGAATAAATCTTCCGAAAGTATTGTCCTATACAGTTATATCTTTTAATTCTAAACTTTTGTCTCTACTAAGTAATATAACTGATTAATCTTAACTTAAGAATTAATTTCCAAGTATATGCATACTACTAATAACAGTTAAACCTTCAAAATCTACAAAAATGACACTTAAATTTGCATCAATATTAGCTAAATTGTCTATTATTCTTATAGAAAATAGTTAAAATGATCCAATTCCTTGTAAATTTAAAAATCTTCCAGTACTTGATAAGCATTTAATAATTTAAAAATTTGTAATATTTGATATACCTTAAAAAACAACAATTTCATTAATATTCAATGCTAGTCCTATTGCATTAGAGTTACAGTTGTCTATCTCTATATCTTGTATATTCATGCTTATATTGATATTGCTCCTATTAAAAGCTATATCTATTATGCTTTACTATGAATTTTTTAGTCCTATTACATAGATATTCGTAATTGATAAGCCTATATAAACATCTTCTGTACTTGAAATAAAATGCAGAACAGAATAATTGTTATCAGTACTTGGGTTATAGATTTTAACATTATCTATTTTAATGCTTGTAGTACTCGAATCTGTTATAATTAGAATACCATTAATCATAAAGTTTGCATGAATCGAGATATCTTAAACTATAGCTTCTTTAAAATTTTCAAGAACAATAGCACTTTTAACCTCATACTAAATGGATTATTCTATTATTATATTTATCTATTGCAGTATTATTGGGATTTTAGTATTTTCTCCCTTTAAGTAAGCAATTGTAGGCATTTAGTGTAAATATTCACTTGTATATATTATTTTGATGTTATTTAAATGAAATGTTGAAAGGCTTTATATAACTGTTGGTAAATTTAAAAGAATATTGCATTTATTATCCACAAATAAGCCATTATCAAAATAAATGCTCATATTATCAAAGTTTAGTAGATGCTAACTTTCGATAGAATTTCAATAAGTGCCATTGTCTGTAAAAATTCCGTTAACATAATAAGTTTATTCTATGTAAACTCTAAGCTTTTGGGATTAATACGGATCGGTGTTCAAAAAGCTAAAATTAGAAGCCAAATCAATCTACTAAATGTTATTTTATTCTATTTAAAAGTTTGAAATTTCAAAAATGGCTTCTTAAGAGTCAGCTTAATTATTTTCTGCTAGAGATTAAAATTAACTACCTTTAATAGTGCAGTTTTCAATAATTACGTTGTTGAGGGAGAATATAAAGTTAATTGAGTATATTTCTTATAATGTTAAATCTTTTAAAATAATACTATAATCTAAAGACTCTAGCTTACGCTGGATAACACTTTTTTTAAATAAACTCTTGCTTATTTGCAAGTTCTATATTTAAAATGATACATTATTATATCTAAAGTTTATACCTACAGTAGTGATACAATTTTTGATCTGTATATCTTCAATTTCAATAACTTTAGCTAATGATTATTTATTTTGTGAATCATAGCCTATTATATTTAAAAGAACAGCATCGCCAACAGGATTAATAAAATTATCGGGTAAATCGTTATATACTACATCTTAAAATGTTATTCCTTGAGCTAAAACCTACTTATAAAATATTAAACTAAGCATAGCATCTTATTATATTATTATGATTCCTTATGTTTGAGCCTTGCAGTAATAACACCAGTAACTTTCATTACTTATCTAAGAAACAGATAAATTTATGCTTTTTAACGTAATATTTCTTAGCTTTTGAATGTTTACAAGTTATCCTACTCCTTTCATAACTACTGAATCTTAAATTATGAAGTCTTCTATTGATACTGGGCCAAGTGCTTATATTAAATACTCCTGATGCAGTCTAAAGTTCTTTCAAGTAGAATTTTCTACTAATAAACTATTTGCAAGTAGGAAGCTAGTGACATATCCGCATTCCTCTAAAGATGGATACTGTCCTTGTTCAATGGGCCATCAATCTTCGTCGTAAACTTAAAAGCCATCATCTAGTAAGTAAGGGCAATGACTACAAGTAGTGCAAGTCTCAAACTGAAAGTATCCTGCATCAATATCAACATTTAAGAATTCAAAATCCGCAACCTACCAATCGAAAAACTTCCTGGTCTTTTTTAGGTAAAGAATAGGATTTGTCTCTGAGCAAAGACTATGATCTATTTAATCGCATATAATTCCTTCAAATTTGATACTTATTAGATTTTTCATTCTTTCTTGACTGAAGAAAATGTCATATTCTCCACTAAGGAATTTGAATTCAACAGATGACTTATAAATCATTTCAATAGCATTTTCCCAAGTATCTATAGGATTGTTTTCCGACCCATCCCCATCTGAACTGCCTCCAATTCAGATTATTTAAGGACATTGCCCATTATCATAATTACACTCAGCAGTATCGCACTCCGGGTTGCAATTCTCATCAAAAAGGTTTGACTCAATACAATCTAGAGAACACCCTGGAAGATAAGAGCAATTTTCTTCACTAAATCTACAATAAGGTGTATTACATTCAAAGAAGCAATCAAGCCCCTCGAAACATCCTCTGTTTTCGCAAAATTAACTGCAGTCTGATTAAGATGTGCCGCTTAGTGTATCATAATTGAATTCTAATCTCATACACTCCTTATTACAGATTCCATCGCCTATTTGGGAAATTTCGCATGATAGGACAAAAGTTAGGATAACAACTAGCATTTTAATATAACTTTAAAAGTTAATTTGTAGTACATAAATTTAATATAAGTAATATCTTGCTAAGTAAAAATAAATAACTTTGTAAATTTTGGTCTCATTAAGTTAGATCTGGCTTAATTTATTGTCTAAACAGAGATTTTCATGGAAGACTTTATATCCATTTTAAATATTATTAAATTATTTAACAAAATAATCTCCCATCAATTTAATTATTAAGAATATATATGTTTTGTTCATTAAAGCTCTCCCTCAATACCACATCTCCAAACTTGCTAACATATCTTAGCAAGGCAAATTTCGCTCACTTCTCAGTTTAAAAATAATATCAAAAAGATTATATATATACTTATTTTTATGCCCTGATAGTTTTCTAACTATTATCTTAATAAAATTTACTCATCAAGTTACTCTCATCATAACACAGTCCTTTTTAATTTTACCACTTATTAAATATGCAAATCTTCCGCAGATTCTCTACTAATTCGAATATGATTAAACGAGAACTGATAGCTGACGTTTTACAGAACTCCTTAAAGTTTGCAGCATATAACCTATCAAACTCTCAAGCAGTAAAAGCAGAAATAATGCGAGCTCTATTAGACTGCGGAAATCACGTAGTTATGTACTTTGCAAATCAATGAGCGGTATAAAACCCAGACTAAAGCTACAACTACGGTAAACTGTACTCAGGCTATGCAAAGTATAAAAATCTGGCAGTGGTTCTACCTGGGGTAGGTTTTGGTATATCAGGACTATATAATATATTATATCCTTTAAACATACTTTACTTTAATACAGTGGATACAGGGGACTTAACTCTGAATTTTCTAAGTCTTTCTGTAATTTATAATTAGACGATTCTTGCCTCCAGTATAGGAGAGTTTTACTTATTTTACAAGAATATGGGTGATATACACCAAGAGCCTCCCATGACGTTCAGGGCTAAAGTAGCTTCCAGAGTGAATTTAGCATATTTGGTAAGTCTAGATAAAGTGCGCATTGATCCTATACAATAAGCTATTGTTAATGAAAATATTCTAGCTATGATAGGAGTGTGTATGCCTATTATTACATCTATTGCTTGCTATACTACTGGAATTGGGCATTTTGATCTAATTGGAGAAATGCTGAACGGAGTGGTGTAGGTGTACTTGGGGTATATCATCTGTAATGAAAATGTAAAGATTTTACTTGGTAAATCTTTGTCATCCCAAGATACTGATGTGAAATGCAACATAGGCTATTTTATAAATTCTAAAGGAAAGAGAAGAGATAGAGTCAGTGGAGGATTTGAAGTCAGAATATACAAGTTCAACTTAGTACAAAATTGCTACAACTATAAAGTATGATGCTAGTGAATTATATGACAATATATCTAATACCTTACAGCCAGATATTGAATAAATCACAAATGATCCTGAATATTAGAAAAAGCTATAAATGATTTGTTTAAAGGCAACAAAAAACGTATTGCTACAGACTAATGAGATAATCCAAACAATGGAAGATTCAGTGAGGGAGGAGTTTCCGTATATTCAGGAGATAGATTTAGAGCAATCTCAAGATAATATTATTAAGCCATACAAGGGTCTTATATCACTATCATCCGACGAAGAAAATTAGTTAGTTATTATTATATGGAAGTAGAGCCAGTTTAGTTGGTCAACATAGATGAAAACGGAAATTTTATACTGTGTGAACGAGGAGCTTAGGTCTTAAGCAAACTCGAAGCTCCTTTAAACATAATTTCTATAGTAGGTCCATATAGAACGGGTAAAAGTCTACTAATAAATCTTTTAAGCCAACGTAGAATTCAATTTCAAGTAGGTAACACAGTAAATGCATGTACTAGAGGGCTGCATATATACTATTATTAAGAAAGACAATAAAACTATGTAATAATTGACTCCGAAGGTTTCGGGGGTAAAGGGAGAAGCTAATCAGCTGATTCTAGAGTGTTTGCACTTTGTATGCTAATAAGCTCTGTGCTAATATATAATAGCACTGGCGTCATAAATGAAAACTCTTTGAATAACTTAATGCTGGCTACTATACTAACAGAGTCAATAGCTTTAAAGATGAATGAAAGCAGTGTCTAATCAGATCTAGGAAGTATTTCACCGAAGTTTGTTTGGGTTTTAAGAGACTTTGTACTGGCCTTGTAAGATAAAGAAGGAAATGAAATTACTTAGGATTAGTACCTTGAATAGTTTTTGAATATGTAAGTTAGAACAAATGAGAAATAAAAGGTTATGAGGGAAACTTTAAAAAATGTTTTCCCTAAAAGACACTGTGTTACTTTGCCCAGGCCAGCTGATGATGAATCTGTTTTAAATAATTTATAAGATGTACCATTTGACTAGTTTAGAGTTGAGTTTCAGACATAGTTTTATAGGTTAAACAGTTTGGTTGTGAATCAACAAAAATCTATGTTTGGTAGGAATCTAAACGGTAGAAATATACTGAATTTAGTGGAACAATGTATCTAATAAATAAACACAGGAGAAGTAGCAGATATAATGAACTCTTGAAATTATATAAAGTAGTAAGAATATGAGCATTTATATAAATAAGCAATATAAGCATTCATGAGCTATAGAAACGATATTATCGAAGAAATTCCATGTGAGGAAGACTAGATTGTATATAAATTATTAACAGGCAAAAACGAGGCGGAAAAGATCATCCAAAGCTCCTAGATAAATGACAGTGAGTAAGAGGACAACTACATACAACAACTAGCAACTGTGCACCAAAGCACCTTACAATTCTTACTAAAAGAAAATTTCGTAGCTTCCTTGCAATTCAACGTTGGGATAGTTGATAGAAACTTCTACCAATTATTCAATTAACTAGACATGGGTTTATATACCAGAGATCTCCAGAGATTAGAAGATGATTGATATTAGTAAGTTTTAAGCAGCTCAATGTAAAAGTATGAAGAAGATTCAGTAGGCCCTACTAAGTTCATGGCTATACAAGAATTTACAAAGAGACATTAAAACCTACAATCAGCTTAATTACTAAGGTAAATAACATAAGACTTAAAAGACTAGTTTTATGATATCAATTTCGAAGAAAAATTTTATGAGTTCAGGTTAAATCACCTATAAAAAGCACTTAATCAGAACTTTACTGAAGGAATTTCCGAACTAAGAGCAGATATAACATCAAATAAGCTTAGAGGACGAGAAATAAACAATGGAATTAGAAATTTATAGCGGACAATTTTAAATTAACTGTGATTTTTAATTAGATTGATCAGATTGTAAAAGTAATAATCAAATGAAGTACAGATAGAAGCTGAAGAAACGAAAAAGGGATGTGATTGCATAATTTATTAATTAGGTTTAGCAGTTTTTGGCCTCATTGGTATATTTTTCCATAGAATACTGTTGTCAAAGACTCTTCCAGTTTTTCTAAAATCTACCTTTTTGTATATACTTTCAATAGAAAACTTCTTTTTGGTATTTAAATTATGAGTCTTTGATAAAAAGTAACTTTTTATACTCTTTTTGGCTCTTAATCTAGCTCTTTTTAGATCAATTTAAGTTAAACCATAAAATTTTTTAACCTATTTTTCTTTAGGTTGATAGGGATTTGTAGATTAAACTCTTATAATAGGAGTATCTGGCTATTGCATAATAGGTGTATTTAGGCCTTTAGAACTATCTAATTGCTCCAAATCCATAGACTTATTCCGTTTCTTTATAACTTCACTCATAGGGTTACTAGTAAGCTTATCTAGAAAACTACTACGATTTATTTAATAGTTTCTCTTCTTTTTAACAATTTTCCTATCTTTCAGTAACTTTATAGTTACTCGATTACATTAAGAAAACTTACTTTCCATTTTAAACAAAATTATACACGTTTATTTTTCCTTAATCTTCTTTTCAATCTTGTAACTGATTGACTTGCTTGCTGTTATTAGCAAGTTTTACCTCTTTTTTTCGACTTGATTTGTATTTTACTTCTATCTGTTGTGTTATGAAAAACAAAACTAGATCTATTTTAATCTTTGCTCGGAGAGTTTTGCAGTATATAAGGCCAAATCCTTAACGGTGATTTTCCCAGCTATCCAGAAAATTTACGTTTGAAAGAGCTTGAACGATTGATAGGCTGATCCGTCTTTTGTTTCAATTTTGTGTTCTTTTATGACTAGTTTCTATACCCAGTAATATTAAGTTTCTGAGTAGGCCTCATTGGCGGCGTTTTAGGAGAATTATTTAAGAGTATTGGCAAATCTACTTGCTATACCTTGCTCTCCTATAACTCAAAATAATCTTTAAAAATTGGAGAAAAGGAGAGATCTCTTGCATGATTTTGATTTTAAACTATAGGAAATCTTGGCGATATGAAATTTGATTCAGAAGATGGACTGTCAGTTCCAATTCTTTCCATTTTAACATACGTAAATTAACTACTGCTGCTCACAATTGTTTTTGTTTTTTCCTTCCGGCTTTAGTTTTTTCTTATGTTCCTCATCTGAACTGCTGTCACTGTCGTCATCCAGCTTTACACCAAGGTAGTACATCAAAGCGTTGGGAATAATGTCCTCTTTGATTCCTTTGCACATTTCAAACTGCTCCTCTAGATCAAACAGCTCATCATCATCACTATCATCGTCGTCATTGCTTCTAAGTGACTGAAATATTAAAAAGAAGCTTTCCTATTGCTCAGTCCTCTCAACGAATCTCTATCCTCTTCCTCTTTTACTCTTTTACCTCTTTTTTACCCTTTTCACTGTAGGATTTGCTCCAGTTCATTGAATCTCTGTACTGATAGAACTTTCAGGCTCGTCATCCTCATCTACTTTAAAGGAAATTGTAAGAATATTATCCTTGAAGTGCTAGTTCTCCCTGAACTCAAATTCCAGGGTAAAAGAGTCACTTAGTATATGCTCATCTACCCTTAAGTCGATTAAGTTCTATAGTATTGGCTCATCTGCCTTATATATATAAGAGGAGCCCAAGGGATGGTTCTGGAACACTTTAAGCCAGAATCCTTCTATGTTACCAGACACCAGTTCTCTTCGTTAGTAATATATAGGCCTGTACTTCTACTCGTATCTCTTTTCAAGGTTTTTCAGTTCTAATTAGTGCTGCAAGAACAGCATGTTTCTTTCTTTATGTAGAAGATACAACTAATCAAGCACTTCTTTGTTATCAGTGATTGATTATAAAGCTTAGTCCGCCTTTTACTCTTCCTCTTAAATGTCCTTTAGCTCCCTTAGATCAGAGATTTAGAAAGGAGGATCTATTAGGGAGGACTCAGAAATGAAATTTGGATCATTTAAGGGAGGAATCAACTGCTGTTCACTTTCCACTTGATTCGTTTATTCTGGTGCATTGCTAACGTTTTCAGATTCAGTGTTCTAGGACTCGTTTGTTTCTAGTTGCTATTATTCTTGTACCTCAGATGGCGAACTCTACTGAATCTACTCTGAGGATTCCATCTTATATAAAAACTAAATTCATATACAAGTTATCAAAAATCTATATGTTTATATGATTACAAGTTATATTCATGTATAAAACATTTTTTCTAGCATGAAAATTGATGGTCGAATGACTTTTATATGACATTTTTAAAACTAGCTGTTTTATTTATTATACCCTGATGTAGAATTATTTAATCATTGAATATTAACTAATAATTAAATGAAATAAAGATTTAGCTGTGATCATGATAACTGTGATAAATCATACACTTCAAAGGTAAATTTGAAGCATCATATTAACATTGTTCATTTCAATTTAAAGCTATACCAGTGCTAAAGATGCAATAGCTTTTATGCTAAGGAATAAAATCTCAGAGAACATATGAATCTTCATACTGGAAGAACACCGTTTAAGTGCAGATTCGCTGGGTGTTCAGCAGCGTTTAAGTATGGGAGTTAGCTATGCAGGCATAAGAGGAAGTATCATAGCTAAAAGGTTGTATAGGAGGAGGAAATTCAATATTTCAAACTTTCAGATCTAAATGTTGATGCTATCTGGAACTTGCCGCCAGTAGGGGTCTTTGCTCTTTAATATAAAAATTTTGTTAATTAACTATTAGTTTTGAGTTGTTTAATAAAAGGGGCTTAGGCATTTTTGTTAGGCTTAAATGCTGATGAGAGCATTAGATATAAAATTACAGTCTATTGAGCTTTGATTTAAAGCTGAGTAAGGATTTAATGAATAGCGATATGTAAAGTATTGATGATTTACTCCATTCTTTAAAACGGTTTTATGTATTCATCTTAAACAAGCATTAATCATTAAATAGATGTATTAGTTATCTATTCATTTGTGTATATTATCTAAACCTAATATAGACTGCTATTTTTGATACACATAATTATATGTATGGGCTAGATTACTATGCTAACTAACAATCATATACTTTATTTCTATATAGAAGAACTCTTAACAAAAAGTATTTCAGTGAAATTTCATTATTAAATATACAAAATAATTACAACTTATACCCAATAAACTTACATAACGCAGCTCCTTGTTTAAAATTTAATAGTATTAGATATTTTTATATAGCCCAATAACACTAAACAGTTGATAAAAGCTAACAAATTAATCCTTTATATCAAATTCCAATCTCTTATTAAAATAACCAACTAAACCCCAACTTAAAAACTTTCCCTATTTTTTATCATTTTACTCATAATGTTCTGGATGCTTTTAAACCTCTCTCAAGCTTTAAATTGCCCAAACATCAACTGCAGACAAAGCTTTGACTCAGGCCAACCCTGCATCTAGTATGCCAACAACACATACTCTCTACACACCTGCCTTGGTAAAAATGAGTACTGTCCTTACGACCTAAACTAAAAGGACATCTTCTGCCAGTAAACCTAGCCTATTACCCCTTAAAACCTCTACCCAGGCTAAAAATGCAAATCTGATTCAAACTGCAACAGCCAAAAATGTGTCCATGGTGTTTGCAAGGGAAAACTACAAGGTTAATTATGCGGATTTTCTATTGAATGCGATATCGGACTTAATTGCTACCTAGACTCCTGCTAAAAACAGATAGAAACAGGGTAGTCAGGATGCCTTTCCGATTATGACTGCGTTAATAACTCTGGATGCCGATTATCCGCATCAGGGAACGTGAATGACAATATATGTGTAGAGTACTAATCCCTTAGGACAGGAAGTGTTTTGGCTTCCTGTAGTCAAAACGAGAATTTACTGTGTGAAAGTATGCAGTGTAATACATACTACGACGTTTCTGTATGTGTAGATGCACCATAATTAGTACAGATTCCATAGTAATGCACGACAGATGATGATTGCTTTTCATAAGATGGGTTGAACTAGTCCTTTTGTACTTGTTCGATCTCAGAAAACGGTCGTTCTTATTGTTACCCCTTGGGAGGAGATAAACCTTGGTAGGACATGTTTGCGGCTATGAAGAAAGTTTAAGACAAAAAGGCATATTTGAGCAAATGTCATACAATGCTTAGGCATAGTTTAGAATGTGTAGAGACGGTGCTAAGTAAGTCGGATTATGAACATTATATGCTGACATACACTCAAGCTTATAATTACACAAGTCTTATTGATATTGCACCGTGTGCTGAACAAATGTTCCTTAAAGAGTACTATGATTTGACTAATGACAGTTCAGCTATAGAGATTATGGCAACTGGGTTATTATACTTAATCTTTTAGTTTTATTAAATTATTTCAGTGAAGCTAGATGGGAATTTTCCTATGAGGTTATTCACTTTGCCAGTCCACCAACCTGAATTAGTTGTCTCTATTACGTCTATTGTATCGCCTTGGCAGAATGAAAGAATGATGAATTGGATGTTGTTGAAATCTTGTATTGCTCGCACCTAGAAAAGAGTTTCTACTTAAAATTATGCTGTTTATCTGAGAGATTCTATTGATTTTTCTTGGGTTCATGAATCCGAAAGCTTTAAGCTTTCGTGGGTTTTGTTTTTTTCGATTAATCATGTTAATTTTTGTCTTATTTCATTCAGATTTTCGGACTTATAGGTATCTATAAGACTAATTTATTATTGTACACTTTTATTTATATCAGTAATATTACTATTAAGTAATTCATGTAATATTTCACTTGTGCTTAGTACAACCTCCTAAACAACCTTTTTACTCTTTATACTATGAAACCCTTTATCTTTTTTGTATTTTCCAATCTTTTCCTTTAATTTATGTATTAAACAATCCTTTTCCTTTACTGTTTTCTGCAGGGCTATAATTTTTTACTGTAAAGTGGAAACATCACTATTAAACTTCTACTTAAGCCACTACACATTCTATTCATACTCCTCCTATCTAATCTTCTCCCTACTGAACTATCTTTTCAATGAATTAATATTACCACTGCTGACCTACCCTTGGTGCCTCAGTGGCAAAGGAGTAATAGAAACCCTTGGTGTATCATCATAATTACTAGCAATGCTCTATGAGTCCTTCTACCTCCTAACAATCCTATCCGTCAATCTACTCTCAACAGGAATAAACGCTTTAATATCCAAATTGCTTCTTTGCTGCCCTAATTTCCTATACGAAACATTCTAATTTAGCTTTATATCCTACGGCCTTAATTAAACATCTCTCTAAGGGCTTAATTTCCTTAGCTACAAGCTAGGCCACCGTGCCATTCCCTTGCTTGACATTTTACTAATTAATCTAAAATTCATAGTAGCTTGAGATGTCCTGTGATATTTTTTAAAATTGAGTCGGGGGCAGGTCCTACGCCGCATACTGTATTTGACCCGGCCTGTATCTGTGTCAGCCCTGCATCCTTTACTACATAATACGGCACTGACTCTTTCTAGGCCTTATTAGCTACATCAAACAACTCCTCTTATGAATTACATCTAAGAGCTATTTTTTTATAATAACCGTTCCTCTCCCATGCTTCCACAGCCTTTGGCTACACTTTAACCGCCTTTTTGTATACTCCTATAGCTGCGTGGCAACACTAAGCCGCTATTTTACCTGCTCCCATTCCCAGATCTTTTCGCACTACAAGCATCATCTTCATATCTTAGCCAGGTTCAATTTCTTTATAACTTTTCTTACGCATTATTATGTATATTGTAAGTAGCAAAATTAAAGCGGTGGATACTGCAGCTACTCAGTTTTCCATTTATACAATGGCACTGATTTTTCAGATTGGAACAGGAGTGTTTTTAGGGAATGAGCAGGCTATTTACCATAATCTCACATCACTGAATTTAACACACATTATCAGCTTGGTTGATGTTGAGTAAATGGAGTCGGTTAATCATATATTTATGCCTTTATAAGATACACATGAGGAGAATATTGAGTAGTATTTTGATTAAGTATATTAAATTGTTAACTAAGCTGTTGAGGAAGGGGGAAATGTGTTGATTCATTGGTAAATTTTAAACAGTTAAGCAGGGCTTAGTAGATCCGTTGCACTAGGAGCCGGGTATTTGATTATGAGTTAAAAGATGACAGCATAGTAAGCCATTGAAACGATTTAAGCTATACATCCTGACGCTGATCCTAATCCTGGGTTTATGTTTTAATTGAAAAGTCTTTAAAGTAAGGTCCTGTCACCCTCTTAGTATGATTATGCATGTAGGAGATGCAGATTAGGATTGTTTAGTTAGGAAAACTTAGAGCCACATACATCGAATTAGTAAAAGCAGTTCAATAAAAGCAATGATACTAGAAAGTTTAGACAGTGTTCCTCGCATTTTATACATAAAATGCCATGGATGTCTGAGTGTACTTAGTTGTCTGGAAGATTAGACTGTCCGAGATGTGGAACTAAAATTGGAGATTACAAGTGGTATGGAAGACAGTGCTCATGCGGCAAATTTGTAACACCTGCCTTCTAAATCCACCACAGCTCTGTCGACTACACAAGACTAGAAGTACAACCTTTAATATCAGTACCTAAATTCTAACATTAAAATGGCCTCTAGACCTCGAAGTAGAGACAAGAGGCTCTAGAGTTTCAACCTGCAAAAAAATCCATTAACCAACAAGTAATTCAGTTAACAATACTACGAGCTCCTGACTCAAAGACAGCGTCTTCCAATATACGAATCCCTTCAGTAGATTGATACTCATATAAGATAAAACAAAGTCCTGATAATTCAAGGTGAAACAGGTAGTGGTAAGACGACCTAAATTCCGGGGTATATAATACAATCAGGTCTTAACTAAAACATGCCAATAGCAGTGACTTAGCCCCGCAGAGTAGCAGCTATAAGTATAGCCAAAAGAGTAGCCCAAGAACTCGACGTTGAACTAGGCCAGGAAGTAGGCTACAGCGTAAGATTTGACGAAATGTTCTCAGAAAGAACAGTCTTAAAGTATGTCACAGATGGAACACTGCTCAGAGAAGGATTAAATAGACGCCTTGACAGATACAGTATTATCATTTTAGATGAAGCTCATGAAAGAACACTTGATACAGATATTCTTATGGGACTTCTTAAGGAAAGATTAGAACAAGATGATAATTTTAAACTGATTGTAATGAGTGCAACATTAGATTAAGATAAGTTTTAATCGTTTTTTGAAGGAGCCCCCTTAATGAGCATTCCTGGTAGGGTGTATCCAGTTGATACTATGTATACTGAAGAGACTGAAGGAGATTACATCAGTGCGGCTATAAGAACTGTTATACAGATACATGCATATGAGGAATAAGGAGATATTCTAGTATTTTTAACCGGAGAGGAGGAAATTGAGTATACATGTGAGGAAATCAGAAAAGAAGTGAAGAGATATGGGTAAAGTATAGGAAAGCTAAGTGTAATGCCACTGTATTCCTCGCTACCTCCCTAAGATCAGCAAAGAATTTTCAGTCCTCCACCGCCTCCTAATGACAGAGGAATACCTGGCAGGAAGTGTATAATTGCTACAAATATTGCTGAAACTTCTATAACAATTGACGGAGTTGTATATGTAGTGGACTCTGGATTAGTGAAGTAAAAGATATACAACCCTAGATTAAGAGTAGAGTCATTGCAAGTGCTTCCTATATCCAAAGCCTCAGCGAAATAGAGAACCGGAAGAGCTGGAAGGACAAGGCCGGGAAAGTGTTATAGACTATATACAGAAGGGACATTCAGAAGGGTTTTACAGGACTCTACTATACCTGAGATACTAAGATCTAATATGACATCAGTTGTGCTGACTTTGTTGGCCCTTGGAGTCTCAGATTTAGTCAATTTTGACTTTATGGATGCCCCTAGTCCTGAAATGATTATGAGAGCCTTAGAAATTCTGCATTTCCTAGGAGCAATGGACGGAGAAGGAGAAATCACTGATTTAGGTAGAAAAATGTCAGAATTGCCCTTAGACTGTGAGTTAAGTAAAATCTTGATTTCCAGCTCAGAGTTTCAATGCAGCGAGGAGGTTTTGACACTGGTTGCTATGTTGTCAGTTTAGAATTGCTTTGTAAGGCCTAAGGATTGCATTGAGGAAGCAGACAGAGCTAAGGAGTAATTCAAGCATGCTGACGGAGACCATATGACATTGATTTAAGTATACAACGCCTTTTTGGAAAATGAGTAAAATAGCCAGTGATGTTACAATAATTACTTAAATTTTAGAAGTTTGAAGACTGCTTGTGATGTAAGGGCGTAGTTATTAGGAATTATGCAGAGAATGAAGCTAAGTATTGTGAAGTGTAATAAGGAAACTAGGATTAGAAAGTGTATTGTAGCTGGATTTTTTATGTAAGTTGCTTATTAGGAGAAAAATAATTATTATAGAACTTTGAAAGAATAGTAAGTTGTTATATTGCATCCTTCATCTATTGTTAAGTAATTCCCGTAATGGCTTATATATCACGAGTTTATTATTACAACTAAAAATTATATTAGGACTGTAACACCTATTAATCCTAGATGGTTGATCAAATTAGCACCTTAGTACTTTAATTTATCAGAGTTTCCAAAGTCAAAAGGAAGAGATGAGCTTAAAAGACTTAGAAGAGCATATAAATATAAAAGAAGTAGATAATAGTTAATATCAGTTTTATTTGTAATTTGCACAAGAACAGTAATTAAATCTAATTATAATTTCCCCTTTCATATACAACAGTCACAAACAATCCCCTAATATTTGATATTACACTAAACAATGAGGTTTTAACTAGCCTTATACATCTTTATCTACTTAACTAAGTTCCTTATTAATATAATATCCCATCTAAAAAAATTCCTACACATATTTAAGCTTAATCTCAATGGCTATAATAAAAAATGGGAAATTCCTCGAGTCAGATCCTCGAAAGAGTGAATGCCTTGAATGAAGAAGGTCTCAAATCCAGTTGGAAGGGAGATTAAGAGATAATTGACTACAACGACTAGCTCTATGATCACGGACGCATCGGAAGTCTTATAGGTCTCGATCAATATGAAGTCCCAGGTAGTGGATCAACTAAGCCTCCAGCTCCAGGCAAAAGTGCAGAACAAGAGGTCGCAATGGCCCTTTCAATGATAAACCCCCATCGCTTTGGTGAGAAGCACGGAGATGTTAAGCAAACTCTCCAATTAGACATTTTAGCCAATAGAAGCCAAGATCCTACATCCGGTGAAAGAATCAACAGGCTAAGAGCAATTTGCTACATGCATGAAGCCCTGCTAAGAGAGGAGAAAAGATATAAAAATATGAGTAAACAAGAAGATAAAGAGTCTAAAAAGAAGGATGAGTTGCCAGGAACTGCAAAATTAGCGATAAAATGGGGAATAAGAACTCTTGTGAGTCTTATTGAGTGTGTAGGGCCTCAGAATCCGGCAATATACAGCATGATTTTAGAGTAAACTTCAGAAATTTTACAACAGTTTCCTCCAAATGCCTTATAAAGTGACGAACCCACTATATCAGAAGCCATCGGTATTGCCACTAAGTTTTTCGGAAGAGTGTTAAATGGTGAGTACAAGGACATGCCAGAAGAGCAACAGTTAAAGAGTATCTCTCCTTTACTAGGACTTGCAACTGCTACGGGAAGTTTGAGTTCATTGCTGCAAATTGTTACAAAATTCATTCTAACACCATAAACCTCTGATTTTATACCCACTGTAGGTATTCTATAACCCTTGTTGAACTAGTTATACGGCAGTTCAGGAGCAGTGCAGGAAGAGTATATACCTCCAAAGTGGTCTGCTGATCATAAGCGAGGTGATATGGTTATTTCTGGCGAGGGTAGAATAATCACTCGTACAGATTCCAGTGGATGGGGAACAGTTCTCAGTGTAGAAGTCTTTGAATCCGGTATATCCTACCATGAAATCAAAATCAATACCAACTCTAGTGATTGCTTATATATAGGAGTTTCAGATGCTAATTATAACGACTTCTCATCAACATACAACGGAAGCTTCGTCTCATTTGCTTACTAAGTAGCGGGAGGAGTAATAAACAACCAAGGAAACTCTTAAGCCTCTCTTATCAGACTCCAGTAAGGAGATACTCTAGGAATTTTGCTGAATATGGACGAGAAAAATGTTACTTTTTATAGAAATAAAGTCAAGTAAGATCATGCCGCATTTGGACCCTTACCTGAAAAAACAAGACTATTTGCTACTTTTGGTGGAAGTAGTCAATTCATAGAGATTCAAACTGAGTTTGATAGGCCTGATGATGTAGAGGATTTAATTGGATCTTTGAAATAAGCAGAAGTAGCAAATGATCAGCCTAAGAATCAGGCAGATCATGTCAGATTTGAAGGTATCAAAAAGGATAATAAATAAGAAATCAATGCTGAGGAAATAACACCCTCCCTAGCCAGTGCTTTCATTCTAGCATGTGTTGACAAACTCAATACAGGAATTAGGCAATAATTAGAAACTAATAAGAAGTATGTATGCAAGAGGAAAAATGGGCTTTCATTAGACGTTGAGCTAACAACTATAGAAAGTCTCTTTACAGTCTATACTCAACTAATGGATTACTATATTCAGGGTGACTTCACTGTATTAGACCAAGAACTATCAGTTATATCCATCACCTGCATTATAAGAATTCTTAGAGCTCACTTACTGGCCTCAAAGCAGTTCCAATCTATAGATGTTCCCTTCGAAGTAAGACAAAGACTGTACAACAAAATAGAAACCTTTATGGACCAATGCGAGAACAAAGCCATTGGTGAGGAATTAGCTAATACTCTTAGTACTTGTTTTGAAATTTTCTTTGAGAAAGCCAATGAAAAACTTTAATACTTAATTGACAGGCTTGAAGAGCTGAGAGATAACAAAGACTTGAGTGAGGTAAAAATACAGCTATAAAACAAGATGTTCACCAAACTTGCAGAGGCTGAGGTGCTATACCCTGCTTTTGACTTGGAAGATGACTAAAACTTTGAAAGAGTCTCAAAATTCCTGTAGATTTTAGTAGAACTAATGGGCACTTACTCCGTCAAGGCTTTAGATACAGGTTACAACAATATGGGACTAGTTAACCTTATGCATGCGTCTCAAAAATGTTTCTTATCTCAGGCCGCTAAATCAGATTTCTAAGGTAAATGCTAAGGTTTACTCTTTGACTACATAAACAGTGTGATTTAGATATCCTCAATGATTATGACTAACTTTGCAAGAATATATAAGACCAACTCAGTTACTGATGAAGCTTTAGAAAGGATAAAGCACACAGTACTGTATACAATTCTCCCTAATCTGCTAAATGCACTCATGATTACTAAGCTTAATCTCGACTTAATCACCTCTCTTCTACCATATATACAAGATTTTGCATCTATACTAAGCCAAGTACAGGGCCCTGCTCCTAAACTAGTCAATGGCATAGGCCAAGTAAAGGAAGTGTATGAAAGTGACCATAACTACCCTGACTATGCTAATCAAACCCATGAGATTAAAGTACCAAACGCCTCTAAGTACGTGTTAACCTTTGACCCCTAATGCAAGACAGAAAATGGCTGTGATTACCTGGAGCTTTGGAAAGACAATACTAAAAGTGAAAGACTGTATCGTTGGGAAGGTGAGAATTTCCCTAAACAGGCAGTTGTTATAGAAAATCCCTAACTCTACTTCACTTTCCACTCAGATGGCTCAGTTAACTACTGGGGGTGGAAGATAGATATAATAGCCTATACTGAGTTGCAGTACTTCAAGCGTGAGTGGCCCGACCACCTAAAAGAAGCATGCAGGGCTCTAGTAGCTGCAATGGCGCATAAGTTGATATCAGGAGAGTTTGAAATGCAAGAAGAGGATGAAGAAGTGACCAAGCTGTTGAACAATCCTCTGCTTAAATTTGGAGTAAAGGACAAAGTACATTGCTTAGTAAAAGAACTAGCACCCTTGCCTGATGGACTAGTTGGATTGACAAACACACCTGGTTTGTACAGGGCTAAGTCTTCAATTGCATAAAGAATTGCACAAGAAGAGACTAAGAAGAAGTTATTGATAAGTGAGGCAGCTCAGGCAGTGTCACTTCCTACATATGTGGCTAACTATGGAGTAGATGCGGATATGCAGTACTCAGATATTGATTTTATTAATAGGTTTATTGATGGGTAAGAGAATATAGTGGAATCCTGGAAGAAATTAAAGGCTAAGTCAGGAGTCGTTGGGCCAAGTGCTACTACTGGAGGAGTTGACTTAGATAAGGCTGAAAGGGCCATTTTTGCAGTATATATAGCCTTCTTTGAAATGTCAGATACTATCAGTAAGATTGTAGAGGATACCAGTGTTGATATCTCACCAACGCTTAAGTACATTGTGAAGTAATCCTGCACTATACGTACATGGGCACAGTAATACAGGTAGAAATCTATTGATGATAAAAACGAGTAAACTTATGCTATGATTGCTGAAAACATCGTTAAGAAGTGTGCATTTTTACTACATAGTGAATACAAACTATCGCTGAATGATATGGGTCTTAAGAATATCATGTTTAACTTAATAACCACTGTAGTACGAGCCCAGAGCTCCGGAGGAGCTACTATGAAAGCAGGCAGTAAATGGATGGCAGTGAGAAAAGCTATGAAAACCATGTCTCTATTAAGAAATCTACTAGGAGTTAAAAGAAGATTTGTAAGAAAAGCAGCAGAGGAATCTAACAAGGAATTCAATTAAATCAGTGAAATTGTTAAACAGTTCTTAGAAAGTCACTGTACTGTTGAAAAGCTAGTAGAAGCTATGGAAAAGAGGAGAACCAGGGCACTTGCGAGAGCTCTTGGGTTCTAATCACTAGCACAGATGTTAAGTGTATCTCAAGGTATGGAAACCTCGCTTATCAGGTCATTTGCTGACTCTATGAGAAGGAAGAACGGTAAAATCCATTATTGGGATGGATTAGAAGGAGCTGATCCTTATCTGCTAAGCTGTGTTAAGAGCTGTTTCTTTAAAGTATACGAATTACTGCAAAAAGACTTAGTAATGTCCTCTAAGAGAGAACTAGACTGGATGTACTTGCATCATTATCTCACTTTGACTGAGGCTATGAGCTATCCATTTAGAGATATTGACTCACATATGATGCTTGAGCTAAATGTACAGGAAGGACTAAAGAACTTACTGAAGGTGTCAAAGGGATACATAGGTGTTGAGGTAGACTTAGTAGAGTTTGATGACAAAAAGCCTATCACTCACTTGCAATTAAAGAGAAAGGGAGAGTAAGGAACTGAAAACACTGTGTTAGTCAGAAGCTTTGAGCCATAAGAGGAAGAAAAGAAAGCAGAAGTTGAGGAGGAAGAAAAGAAATCTGAGAGTGATATTGAGGTGTAGAATAATGAAGTTTGTAATGAATTATACGTAGAGTTCACTCAAGGACCCCCCGGTCAACCATTGGCAGAGGTTCTGCTTACTAATGAGCTATAAGAGGACTACGAAGTTCTATCAGGGCCAGTGCAATTCCAGGACTAGGACTGGTATATATTAGGAAAGTACAGTGAACCTATACCTGGAAAAGAGTTTGTAGTTGAGATTAAAGAGCAATTTGAAGTAGTAAAGCAGCCTTATGAGAATCTAATGAGAAGTTATGATGAGGCTTAATTAGAAAAGTTCAATGAGCTTAAATAAAGACTAAGGAAAAGCGCATGGAGCTTGTTTAAACTGATTTTGTTTGGAACCAGCGGAGCACCTGAGGTAATTAGTGAGTCTAAGAAAATTTTAGTATAAGAGATGATGATGTCTGTAGTAGATGAGGAGTTACAGTGGAATTTACAGTTCAAAAAGCCCGATTAAGATAGTATTGACTTATAAGTAATCTCATCTGCTGAGAACTGGATGGCTAGTAGGGTTGATATTTATAACATAAAGAAAAACCCAATGACAGAGTGGGTAAGACAGTTCAGAATCCAGACTGAAGAGTTAGGAGATGAAGTTCTAATAAGAGATCTTATCGATTCTTACGTTAACAATGCCGACCCTGCAATGCAAGGGGAGATAACTGAGGAGTAACTATAAGAATTAGGAGAGGAAATCAAAAACATTCTAAAGGAAAACTCAGAAATTGTAAACTCCAAAGGTAATTATGACTTCTTCAAGTACCTAAACATTTTACAAGCAACTTCAGAGAGCTTTACACCAGAATCAATTGATTTTATACAGAACTCATACTTATTCAAAGAACTACCCAAAGATCTATCCCAGGCTGAGGAAGAATTTAACATAGCTGAGCCAATAACAGTAATAAGCGTAGGTTTGAAGCGATTCTTACTAGAAGATTCCGAGGTTAAAACACTGTTCGAAAGACTGAGAGATGCTGAAACCACAGGTATTAGCGACGTATAAGAGAATGAGCCTACCCCAGAATCTTTCCGCAATGAAGAGGGTAAGGTAGATCTTTACAAAGCATTGAATGAAATAAAGAAAAACAAACAAGAACACTCATCATGGTATGAAAAACTTAAGGATTTACTAGAAATGTACAACGATTTGCCTCCTTCGGTAGAATTTATAAGAAAGAAGAAGTCATAACCATTTGATTTCTTAGGGTCAATGCTGTGGACTATTTACGAGTCATGCGGATCTTGGTGTTTATCCAAGGTGCTGTCCCGTCCTGCTAGAATTGCTGAGCTGTTCAAGCATATGTTGATGACTGGATCTGAGAAAACATCCGTGCTTGCCTCCAGAATCCTAAGACACGTTGTACCCACTCAACACTCCCCGTAAACAATCTCCCTTGTATGGGAAACCTTAGAGACTAAAAGAATCACCTACGGGTTATCACAAAATGCAAGAAAAAGTTTAGTACATGCCTTGTTTGGACTGATCGGAGTAAGGAAAACTTGGCTGTATAGAAGCACTGTGCTCAAAAACTTAGAAAGGTGGGAGTTGGAAGCTCATGATTTCATGAGAGCTTTGATTAATGAGGAGAGATGGAAGGAGGAAATACTAAGAATTGTTAATGAAGAGTTACACTAATTAATTGAAGATATTGCCTAGGGAGTGACTCCTAGTGATGTTAGTATTGGAGTTATTAATTTCATAAGCAGTGCTACTCCAGACTAATTAATCAATCTTTCGTAGAATTTAGTATGGACTAGAGTCAAGCTAAATGATTCCACTATTGAATCAGGAACTATTAAGTATATAACTGGAAATGATGTTGTAGTGTACAGTGAAGAGGATGATTCGGTAGTCACTGAAAGCTATAAGAAGGTAAACAGTGTGTTGTTGTATGTCTAAACTTAATTCTTAAATGATTTAACTCAAGATGAGGCTTTGAACTTAATCAACGTAATGTCAAGACTAATCCCACTGTTGGATTAAGATAAAATTGTGTCTAAAGTAGAAGCTAAGAAGAAGGCTGGGCTAATTGCTATTTTCAAGGATCTCAATGCTCATTTGTTGAATTCATTGTCTTATTTGACTGATAAGACTGAGACACTTCCTGGTAACTTTATAGATGACGTTATGAGACCTCTTATCAGAAACATGAGTGATATTAAGGATTAATATACTAGCAAGGTGTTTGCTAAATGCGAGTCAAAGGTAAGCTTGAAATTATCTGAGTAAAAGGAAGAGAAAAAGGAAGAAGAACAGATGACTGAGGATCAAGCTAGGGAGTTATTAGGCTAAATGAGTGAAGAGGACTAAATACATGCTATGGAACTTGCTTCATTAGATATCAATATAGTACAAATCGTTAAGGCCTTCCAGGCTGATGTTAAGGATGAGGAGGGAGTCAGGAACTACCAAGATGCTAAGAAAGAAGAAACTACCAAAATATTCAAATTAAAGAAAACTGATGATAGTAATATTGATACTATTGATCCAACATCAGAAGCAACTACTTATCAAAACAAGAAAGGACATTTAATCATATAAACTAATGATACAGAGCATGACAGAATCTCAATAACATAGGAATTATCAAACAGTATTTACAGAGAATTAACTAATTTCCCTAATGAAATCACTATTCAACTAGCTGTAGGCGCTTCAGCTGACAGTCGATTTGGTGCAACTATAGGAGAACTTGAAATACTATTCAATGAAAATGGCAATCAAACAGAAATCACGATAGATGGTAACTCTACAACAATTCAACGTTGTCCTTTATACGCCTTCCGACTATTTGTACGGTCAAATGGTGATATACAGTTCATAGGTGATAATTTCAAACATGCAGCTTAATTCAAAAACAACACAGTTTTTGATGGAATTCAAATATCCCAGTATGGAGTATTCATTGAAAGAGGTAAACGTGCTATACTTCAAGGCCTAGAAATATACTTAGGCCACTAAACCAACATAACCCAATTCTGGTCAGACGAGGACAAGGAAGAAGTAGGCGGACAGTTCGTAAAGCCTAATGTAAACTACCCAGATCCTAACAAATTCAGACTGAAATTAACTGGAGCTACTAGCGAAATCATTAAGGATATTTAAGGTTAATCTACAAAACTAAATGACAATGTAAGACAACTAGTACAAAGAAATGATTCTTAATCATGGAAGACTTCCTTTAGTCATTAATTCAAGGCTCCAATTGTAGACATAAGGCTTGTAAACCCAGGGGAGTCCCTAGGAAGTGATTGGGAGATAGTACCAGTGTATAGGAATGGAGAAAAGACTTAATTTGAGATTCCTAATAGGAAACTAATTGCTGTAAAACGTCACTATAGTTTAGGACTTCCTTCCTAATTTGTGTCTGGAGTTGCAATTGCTGAGAGTCGCTAGGAATACGTGTAATTAGAGAATTTAACTATAAACACTGATGGAGATTACAGTAATAATGTATATGTAGCTAAAGGAACTAAAGATACTAGTGCCACTGTGCTTAGAGGACTTAGTCTAGTAGTTGTGAGCAATCTTAACAATGTAGTTTTACCAGTAGGGCATAAACTTATTCAGAACAAGGAGAATGAGACAGTTAACTTAGCTCCAAAGGGAACTAAAGATTACTTTGTATTCTTAGCATATAGTGATCAAGTTACTATACTAGGATGCCCAATAACTCCTCTTCCTTCATTGATGCAATCAGGACAATCCACTGGTAATCAAGGAATGGTTAATGATTTCTAGGAAAGCAGCTCTAAGAAGAAGAAGGGATATTCTATAAAGGAAATGTCTATTTTAGAGTTAGTGCTAAAAATGAGAGAGTTGAGGGATGCTGAGATACAATAAGCAAGTCAGAAACTCATAGTAAATCTTCTAAAGAAGAATCCTGATTTCCTTAACTAACTACTAGAAACTGAAAGCTTAAATAAGATTTTGATAATCCTGAAAAATCAAATCGAATTACTAGAGAATTCCATTGATTAAGCTTTGAATTCTGATAATCCTAAACTAAACTTAGACATAATACAAGAAATAGTACTACAGTTTATAATAAATACTTATAAGCCAGGTGGTGGTTCAACTCTACCAGAAAGACATATAGAAAGTAAGCATCCTTACGATAACAACTTGGATGTGGATGAAGCTATTTCTATTCCAGGCGCTTAAAGACTAAGAATTGAATTTGATCCTTAATGCCATACTGAAAGTGGCTGTGATCCCCTAAGATTTTATGCAAGGTCAGGCAGATAAGAAGAAATAAAATGCTTGTCAGGCTAAGGAGAGTCAGTTTGGCAACCCTTTGACCATGAAGGAGACACTATTCATACATATTTCCACACAGATGGGTCAGTTGTGTATTGGGGATACAAGTTTAAGATAATTCCTATAGGATCTTAATCAACTGTAGACGATCCTTATTCGTCTATGTCAAATCCAGAGGCTGCTATTTGGTTGTTGGAAAGAATGGTTAATAGAGCTGAGTTAAGCAATGGACTAGAACAATTAATGGATAAAAGTGTGCTAATTCCTCTATTCTTATTCATACATTCTGGATAATCTATAGAACTTACCCAAAGAGCACTCATTATACTGAAAAAACTACTAAGAGGATAACAATTTGGAGAGATTCAAAGCATGTTTAGACTTTTAATCGATTAAGCTGTTGAACTAAATGAGCAGTAAAAGAAAGAAAAGGGGTATAATCCTATCCTTTAAGCTATCATTCTACTACTAGCCGACCATGCCCAACGTTATAACATTGTGTTAAATGATGACTGGTTTACTGAGTTCTGTAACGCTTACCACGACATGGATGCCTTATATAAGAAGGACTCTTAACTCAATACTTTTATTTTTGAAAGATTTGTTAAGAAAAATGAAATCATCCCTAAGCAAGAGTTTTCACTTAATAAATGCCCAGCTAGCGTATAAGTAGATGCCTATTCCTTCGAGGGAGCACAGTCAGTTAAAATACAATTTTAAGAGGAAACCAAACTGCCCAAAGGAAACACTGTCTTTATATCTAACGATCCAGATGGAAGGGAGCCTGTTGAGTCTAGACAAGTTGTAAAGTCGTTGAACGCTACATGGGCTGATAGTCCTATTGGACCTGATGTAACCCGATCTGATAACAATCTAAAAGTAACCCGTACTGATTCAAGCAATTGGGGAAGTGCGCTGATGTCGTAGAGCTTTGACTCTGGTATTGTAAGAATCACATATTTCATTGAGAACGATGGAGACAGTTCTTATTTGTATATCGGAGTATTCGCTACTGCTGGTGAATATCCCATGAGTACCTGTATTGGCTCAGATTGCAGTCACAAGGTGTGGAGTTGGAAGAAAACTGGAGAGTTCCATAGAAATGGAGAGTAGAGTAGTAGGTCAGAAGGAAGCTTTACTACTGGAGATACAATCATTTTAGAGATTAACTTAGATTCCAAGATCATGACATGTATTAAGAATGATAACCCTGTGTATACGTTCAATGACATTGAGGGAGATGTAAGACCTGTTGTATGTTTCGGAGGAGATAATCAATTCATCGTTATTAGATCCGTTGAGCAGATTTCAGGTGGCTCAAGTGCCCAATTAAACACAAAATCAGTGACATCTCAATAAAACTAAGTATATATTCACTACCCAGTCAACGAGGGTTACCTAGAACAATTCTCATGGAAAAATGTACCGTCTAACTCCTCAATTTCAGACGACTTCAAAGACTTAGTAGTAGGAGGTGAGCAAGACAATACAAGAGTGCATTTATCTCCAAGCTTTAACTCAGGAAAACATTACTCAGAAATCCACTTTAAAGAAACTTCTACGCAAAACTTGGTCTTCTTCTTACTGCGAGGAGAAAGCACAATAGGAGAGGTAACAGTTGAGATTAATTAAGAAGATAGAATAGGTTTACTGGCAGATTTATGGTCGAATAAATTTGCGTTATACAAAAACGGTGCAGTTGTATAGGAGGATTAAGTAGAATTCACTGATGATTACCATAATTTTGCTATAAACATTTCTAATTAAGAGGGTAGTTAAAAGGTACTCAGCCTTACTGAAAAGCCAGTTATACCAGAAGGCATTGATTTATATTCATGTCCTAAACCAGTTTCAAGGAATTTCCTATAATTAGCTGGGAATCTGCTAGGATTAGGGTAATAAGAAGCTTAGGAGCAAGAAGAGCCTGAATTTATACTAAAATTCCTAGTTACTCCTGTATTCCCGGGAAGAAATGACGGAGTGATTTAAGCTTTATAGAAATTTATGACAGATGAGTAAAAGGAACAGTGGAGTAACCAGTATGAGAGTAAATATGTCACTTATTTCAAAAACGGAGCTGCTGAGGAACTTGTTTAATTCTTAGATGAGCTTTGCAGGAATAGAGGGTACAGTGTAATGGAGCTAAATGAGGAACAACTTAATCCTGAAGAGAAGGATCTGATTTATTTCAAATAACTAGAAAAGGTTCCTAAGGATGAAATCAGAGAATTATATGAAATACTGAAAATATTCAACCATAATGTTACCAATATGCTGCCACTGCTAGATCTACATATAGAAGCTCGTACCAAAATGACAATGATCTAAAAATCATTTGTAGGCTCAAGGTGTTATATCTTCGACGAACTTAAGAAGAAGTAATTCAATGACTTCATCACTAAAACTAATGTTGATACCCGTGCTTCAATTACTATAGATAGACCAAAAGCAGCAAGGCATAAGCAAAGAGGAGCTGTTGATACTCAGGCCCAATTCTCTATTTTCGGATAAATTTTCAGATTAATAAACAACAAGCCTAATAGAGAACTAAGGAACTCCGAGAGAATATATACTGTGGAGTACAGAGGAGAAGGGTCAACTGATGCTGGTGGTCCCTACAATGAGTCAATCTCTAATATGACGGATGAGTTACAGTCTAGCTTCCTAAGACTTCTAATCCCCTCACCAAACTAAACATACAATATAGGAGACTATAGAGGCTCATATATACCAAACCCTCAAGCAAATACCAAACTAGACTATGAGCTTTTCACATACCTTGGAAAATGGTTCGGAGTAGCAATTAGAACTTAAAACAACCTCAATTTAAGCTTCCCTCCGCTCTTCTGGAAAAAACTTATGCTGGAAGATGTTAATGTAATGGATCTGAAGGCATTTGATGAAACTGTGTACTAGATTCTTAACATTTTACACAATTTAGAAAGTAATAGCATTACTCCTGATACGTTTGGCATGGCATTTGATGAGTCCTTTACAACAACTGACTCTTCGGGAGCAACTGTTGAACTTATACCAGGCGGAACAGAAGTGAAAGTAACATACGAAATCGCTTTATTATATGCTGAATTGATTGAAACTGCAAGGCTTAATGAATGCACTGAGGCTTACAAATGCATGAGGAAGGGAATGAGTGCTATAATTCCAATTGACTTATTAAATCTATTTAGTTGGAAGTAAGTAGAGACCTTAGTGTGTGGAGCTCCTGATATTGATATAGATATTCTAATGGAGAACACTGACTATGAAGGATGTGCTGCTGGTGATCAGCATATAAGGTTCTTCTGGGAGGTACTGAGAGAGTTTAGTCCTAAGGAAAGATCTCTGTTTTTGAAGTTTGTATGGGGAAGAAGCAGACTGCCAGCTGGTAAGAATTTCAGGCATATGAAAATCACTAGGTACAATCCCAGTGGAAACGTGGATAACTACATGCCTATCAGTCATACCTGCTTCTTTACTATTGATCTGCCGGCTTATACTAATAAATAATCAATGCATAATAAGCTGCTATATGCTGTCACGCATTGCCAGGCTATTGATCTAGACCACGGAGCAGGAGCTGGTTGGGAAGAGGATGATGATTGAGTTAGGTTAATTAGAAATTTATTAAACCATAGCGTTAAAAAGCTACTAAAATTCCTGTTTTTTCTTAAGTTTAAACATTTATATGAGTTCAAGAGGCCGTAAAAAATCTCCGGCACGGAGTCGTAAATCTAGTGCAAGTTCTCAAAGCCGCAAAAAGTCTAAACAGGGTAGTAAAAAGTCAAGTCCAAGCAGTTCTAAGTCTTCCAAATCTTCTAAGTCTTCAAAAAGTTCAAAATCTGGTAAATCTGGAAAGTAGAACTAAAGACGCTCCCCTGAGCCTAGACGATAACTGTAGTAGCCCTCCTCCGATCCTAACAAATGCCAGATCCACAAAAAGCCGTATACAATGTACAATGAGATAGAAGAGATGCCTATATGCGATCAATGCGCCTCCTAGCTTGCGTATTCCGGGTAACAGTCTCGTATTGTATAACTAGATGAGGCCTTCAGATTCCGCCTATCTTCTATAACAAACGCTGTGAATTCTAGATTATACTAAAAGAAGGAGCAGTTATAAATCTAGTTGCGTAATAATGAACATAAGCTAGAAGAGTTTAATAGGATTAAAAACTTAATAGAATCTGACATACGAGGGGAGTTTATGGGAATGCTAGAAAGAGTTAACTCCGTATCCAGTACTTATGTTGCTATGATTCAACACGATATACGAGAAGTGCAAAATGACCTAGATAGGATTAACAACATACTTTCAATGGTTGGAGAGAATCAAGATAAGGTTTATTTGCTGAAAAACTCACTTAGGATTCGAAATGATATAGAAACTGCATCAATTAAACCTTTCAGAGAAGAAACTACAGTTAGCCCTGATGTTTTACCAAGAGAATTGATAAGAATCAGGGAAATTGTGGATAACTACCCAGCTTTGATTTCGTTACTATAAGCAAAGGATGAAATGATTTGAAGTTTATTGAATTAGAAGTCAACTGCTGTAGTTGATAAGCAATCGAAGAAGGAGATATAGTAATGGGAGAAGCTCACTGATAAATTTGCTGAGGAGCTGCAGAAGTACTATATGCAATGCGAGTACTGCTAATTGCCGTTGGATCCGCTGACTGTTAATAGTAATTGTGCAGCTAATAGAAATCCTGTATGGTAAAAGGATGGGAACTCTAAACTAGCCGGAACAGGAAGACATTATTTTTCAGAGAAAGTACTGGAAGTAGGGAGTATTGGAAAAATGGAAGAAGATGGGGATCCGATACTATCGAAGGTTATCAGAAATATGAAAAAGGGAAATGTGGCATTACAGGCACTTTTTTAATAATTTGATCCGAAATAGGCAAAAACTATATAACAAACTGATTTTTACTTGCTTATGGCGAGAAATTTAGATTTGTAAGGCCATGAAGTTAATAATTTGATAAAAAAGTATGAGAATTTAGGTAATGGAACTATTAATTACTAGTAGATTTTGGATGATATTGCATTTCATTAAATGACGCCAATTGAAAAGCTTAAAATTAGAATTGAAGATCTTTTTAAGGAATGCAGGAAGTTTGATATATATTAATCTGATTCTATTTCTCTTTATAATTTCAAGAAAGCAATGTCAAATATTGGATTAGGGTCTAAGGAAAGGGATGAAGCTTTAAAGTCAGCTGATATAAGTGCACATGGTACTCTGGATTACAAGCAATTTTATAATAAGATACGTATTTCAGCTTGATTAAGTATTAAAAATATAAAATTTATAACTGTTTTGTATTACTCAATACTGTATTATAAATGACTTATTTACAGTGGTCTGTATATTATGCATAAACTATTCCCATAAAGTAATAACATATTTAGTCAAATATTAATCTAATCAAAATCTCTTATAAAATCCATTTCAGTAAGTTAAACTTCTATCAATTCAATCTCTTTCTCTTCTTCCAAACAATCTTCATCATACCACGAATGTTTACTTGATTCTAGTAAATATGATTATGGAGAAATTCTTCATATAAAGAGAATGAGTATAGTCAGTAAAAGCTTTAAAATATCCTCTCCATGTTAAAGCAGTCAATAATAGGTTCAATATTCTGAGATATCATACAAATACTTGTGAATATAGTAAAATATTGAAAATATCAAAAGAGACAGATAATATCCTGTAAATACTAATAGAGTAAATGCAAATTTTTACTGTTTTATATGATAGGATTAAAATCTGCATATAAGTCAACATTACCTGGAATTATAGAATATTGATATGATTATAATCAAATTTAGAAGAATTTGAAATGAGTCTATGATTACAATGATTGGAATAAGCTACTAGCTATTTTGTAGTGAATCTAATAGAAATTACGCAGTTTCTAATAAAAATGACATTATAATTATTACTAAAAGAGCCATTATGTCTTATGAAGCTGGAGATTTTATTATACTTCATCCAAATGACAAAGTTATCAACGTAGTCTTAAGTAAGCAATTACTGATACCTTATATTATACAGCAGCCTAACTCTATTATCCAAATCCGTAATTATCATTCATTCTGTAGGTATAAGTGAATAAATAGTACTAAATATGTTATCAGTTAAAAAGACAAATATAACGGAATGAGGTACTTTTGAATATGAATTGCACTTGCATGATAGAGTAGTTTAAATATCCATATAATGAGTACAAAGCTATAACAGCCAAATAAAAGTAAAGATATCTGAGTAAGTGTTACATATAAAGAATGATAATTTTAAGCTCCAATGTAGCCAAATGGATTTACAAAATCTGCTTGTACATCTATAACAATTATTTTATTTAAGCAATTCACAACTACAGTACTATAGAAGTTATTGTCTGTGATATTATAACTCATTTCAAGTTGCCTTTGTAAAATAGTGGCATTTACACTCAGTATTTAGGGTTTATTGTGTAAATCTTAGCATATTCTTCTTCTACTCTGAATTTTCTAGTATTATTCTTATCATTAGTGTTAGTTAAGAGCTAATATATAAATAAAGCCTTAGGTTTATATAATGTCCGGTCTTTTTAGCAATCCTTTAATATGAAAACTAGAATTCACTTAATTTTAGGCATCATTACTCTAATAAAACCCTTCTCTAAATATAATAGCATGTTCTCCTTTTTTCAAATAAAATTCACTTTATATTAAGTAACTCTAACTTGATAAACTAAGTAACAAAATTATAAACATTTTTATTATAGTTTTCTAGAATTACATACAATATTAAAAGAACCTTAACTAATACATGTAATATAACTCTTATCAACTTGCCTATCAACCATAAATAAATATGCTTAAGATTATATCTCGTAATTTCCAAACAACTTAAATCGTCAGCATCAACTACTAAGCTCTATAGCAGAATTAAGATTTATCCCAATAAATACTACAGGGCTTTGGTCCAAATGGCATAGGGATTTTAACAGTATCAAACATTCCAAACTTTCCATCTGTAAGAGAGAAACTTCTGCGATAGTCCAGACTCCTGGCTCTCCTTCCACAAGAATCACTGTAAAAAGTTGCAGGAGGTGCGGAATATATGGGCTGGTCATCCGGTGCTGAGAAATTCTTAGGTGTGCTGGACAATGCAAAGGCCTCCTTTTAGTCATACCCATATGGAGGAATAAATGAATAAAACAACTAATGGCCTGAGGAACTTCCTGAATTAAAAGAATCGATTGTATAAATGGCAAATATTATTAAAAGTGTTGGGTTTTTGCTGTCTTAGCATTTAGATGAATACATAAAATCTTTTCATTAAGACTACCCTGGTAATGTATTGCAAGAGATGATACAGGATGGAAGTCATCATGTTAGTAGACTTCTACACTATTACCCTTAGACTTAATCTAATAATTGGTGTGGATGGCATAATGATCATTGTGCATTGACTGGCTTAGTTCCTGAAATGTACTTTAATTAGGAAACTGGAGAAGTTATTCCTGTTGAGGAAGTTAGAAATGATCAAACTGGGCTTTTCTTTATACAGAGAGATGGTAGTGAGATAAAAGGAGATATCCCTATTGATCATTTAGCGTTTTAAATCGGAGAAGTTGGCCAAATTATATCAGGAGGGAAATTATAAGCTACGCCTCATTCAGTTTAAAGTGATTTAAGATCTTAAGTTATTTCTAGAGAAAGTTTTGCTGTTTTCTTAGAGCCTGATCCTGAATTTTTAATGGAAGTGTATGGAAATCCTGATGAAGTTTATATTGAAAATTAAAGAGTTCCGTCTTTAAAGGGTAGGTGGACTAGTGGTATGAAGTTCCATGATTTTCATTTGAAGACTATTAAGAATTATTTCTGAGTTTAGTATTAGTGTTTTGTATAATTTGTTGTTATTGATTAACTTATACAGCTTTTTATATGAAACTTGTTATTTGTAATAATATTAAATAGTGTATAATAACAAAATAGTTTAATAATCTATTAATTCTCTCAAACAATTGAAGATTACTCCAAAATAGTCATTGAATCAACTATGGAATTGTCGATCATTAATATTAGAATTGTTTCCCAACTAATAACTCTCTCATTATCTATATTTAGAGCATATATACTGCATATTTAATCAATTTGATTGTAAATATCATCGTTCACTTATAAGGCTTTAAATATTTATAATAGTTCTTATTTCTGTACAAATGATTTAATTCCCAAGGAAAAGTTGTAAATACTGTTTATATACCTATTAGCATTATTTATTATTAGTTTTTTATAATTGATTAGAATTATAAGAAGTTAATCAGAGTCAACTACTTCAATTTATGGTTATCCTTTATTCTATTTAATCTCCCTTAAACCCTCTATTTCTTTCAATAGCTATTCTAACAATGCTACTGGGAGTTTATCTTCAAAATATGCTCTAGCACACTCAATAGCTCTTTAGTAAGTTGAAAGATGATAAGGAACTGAAATATTATTTTACATATTTTGTCCAATATTAAGTTCATTGATATGATTCAAAGCACTTAAATAAAAATTTAGATCTTCATTTGTATATTCTTCCAGCTATATGAATTCAGTAAACATTCAAAATCTAATTCTACTTTCTTTAAATCTAAATGCACATTGAATTGTTATAAAAAATCACTTTTTAGCAACGTTTTTTAAGCCATACCTATTCAGAAGCATTTTATACAGCACTTTGTCTAATGTTACGTTATAATTGCCAGGATTTTTAGATATCATAATTAGCTTTTCATTATAGCAATTATTTATTATTTTAATTACAGATCTGGTGTACTCATCTCATTGTTCAGACTAGTTTTAATCTACTATTGCTTCTTACAACCACTGCGAAGGCTCTTGATTTTGTATTAAATCCATATCAATTTCTTCGTATATTTACTGCTATTCCAAAATAAGTCGATTTCTTGGAATAGATATTTTTATTCTATTATTTTTCCTATTTTATGCACTATTCTAATATTGAGGATCTATTGCCTTACTATTTTGTCTTGCTTATATAGATTAAATAGTATTCAAAGTCGGCTATTAATATTGAGGTTTATTGGGATAATGTAACTCACTTTAGCTCATAGATTTCTTTCCTTTTCTTAACCTTTAATATTATTATCTTTAAGATACTAATTTAGTCTATTTTGCTGGTGAATCCCGTCTAGTTTAGTTATGTACAATTTATCGCTAATCATTCGTTTAATCCTCATGCTAATTACGAATAGATACTTATATAATATTTTGTTCCTTTTAATCACATTTTTGTTCCTTTTAATCATCTTTTTGTTCATTTAAGTTACTATCTTATTAGTTAAGTATAGTTTTGTTTTCTGCAGACTTTTAATCATATTTTTGTTCCTTTTAATCATCTTTTTGTTCATTTAAGTTACTATTTTATTAGTTAAGTATAGTTTTGTTTTCTGCAGACTTTTATTCAAATCTCTTAGCATTGTAATCAATTTAAGTTTACTTGTTTTATTGCTTTTGTTTAGTTTAAATCTTTTTGTTTTTAAGTAAAACTTTGTTATTTTAATTGCGATATTTAAAGCTCTGTTCACTTGAGAATATGGGAAAACTAAGGGAATCAATATCCTCTAATAATACTGCTCTTTTATATAAGTAATCATAGTCTTCCTAACTAATAAGTATTTATTTTTCTTATGGATCATTTGCTGTTGATGTTCAGGCATCTTTTCTTCTTTTGAACTTGGTTATTACAGCTTACGTATCATATATTTCTTGTAAATCAACAGAGATTTATTACATTTAATGAAATCTTTAGTCTTTTCCGTAGTATCCCTTTAGATATACAACTTTTATATCATCCGATGTATCTTGTTTCTAATCATTTTGCACCTCTTATTTTTAATCACTTCAACTAACTAAATCTAAAGAATCGACTTAAGTAGAAACTGAAAGACTTGCTTTATGCACTCTTACATTATATAAGACATGTGATTATTTAGCTCTACTCGCTTATTAATAATTTCTTTTACTAGCCTAGTGCAGCATTCTTTACAACTCATCATTATTCCTTTAAAGCCTTTTATTTTCTTCATACATACGACTTTTCTCCTAAATGAAATCCTATAAAGCTTCCTTTAATATTCGCTTTTTCCTATTCAATTTATTAATCTTCACAATTTTTTATTACATTTCCTACTAATATTTTTCTTAGTTTTGAGCAATGACCTTTTTCATTTAATTTATAATATTGTCAATCTAATCTAGCAACTTCTCATCCACTTTTGTATCTAGTGAGACCTATGCATTTCATATCCTTTCTAGTAGCTCACCTCTTTCAATGCAATGCACTGATACCTATCTCATAACTTCCTTTAGACAAAGTGTATAGATAAACTACGAGGCCTTGATTCTCTGATTTATACTAAAGTATTTTTATTAGTTTACATACTTATCCAATGCTAAATCTAATCAATAACTAAGTAACTAAGCCTCTCTTCTACCTGAAGGTTTTCTGGCAATTTAGTTTTTTTGTATTCCTAATTTCGGAGTTTCTATCCAATTATCACTTACACTAGCATTTTTTCTGTGTTTTGTGATAAATCTATTGTTAATCTAAGGTAAAGAAGCTTGTATAACTCCTTATTCAGTTCGGAAGACTAATCCTCCCTCCCTTTTAATTTCTTGATTTTGATTATGTAGAAATTAAACAGCTTATTTTCTTAGGTTTTATAAATCTGAGAAGTATTTACTTAAGTTTGCATCTTCTTATGCAGTTTCATTGAGTGAGTCTTGCTAATCTTGTAATAATTAATCTATTTCTGGTATTTACATTGGCAAAGGCAGTTCATTAAGGTTATATTCTTCTTATAAGTCTTATTTCTACTAGGAATCTTTTGCTATGTCTTTCATGTACGATACATCCCTAGATAAATCAGAGCTATTAAGTTGTTATTTATATCAGGACATTGTTGAGTTATTTACTACTTATGGTAGCCTAGTGAGAGATTAGCTTCTATACTGATTTTTGCTTTTGTACTTATTCCAATCAGTTGACTAGTTAAACTTTAATAATTTGTTGCGTAGTGAATTAAGGTTTTAAAGTTTTTAATCCATTTTTTGGAATGAAGTCGAATTAACGTTGGAATTACTAAAGATTCAGTTGTTATGTAGTACAATTGGTATATAATGTAATTCATGTGAAACTGTTAGATTAATGAAGTGTTATTTATTTAATAGTATATGGTGCTAAGCCTATGGATAATCTCATTACCTATGTTAACTTGCTTTCATAATACAGACACTATTTATAAAGAATATTATAATTTTCTTATATATCTGTTAGAGTCTATTGCAAAGACTTAATATTACTTAACTATAATTTGATTTAATATGCTTAAAATGATATATGTGTAATATTGAAGAATCATACTATTTTCTTTACATACATTGATAGCTCAATTCGGTCTAAATTTACAGTATCAATAAAAATACGTATTGCCAATATACTATCACTTATTTGATTGAAAAATGTAATTTATTATATAGCAGTTTTTGTATTGTATTTTAAAATTATCACTTCCTTTTGTATTCTATACTCTTCAATACTTACTAATTTGGTAAATCAAGGCCTTATTCAATCAAATGTAAGCGAATTAAAGCTTTCCTAACCCTAAAGTAGTAATATAACATTTATGAATAAAAACAATATCCTATATTTATAATATAAAATAACATTCAACTTTATTAGAAATTGATTCATTGTTTTCAGATGTAAGCATTAAGTAAATTTAAATCAGGAATTAATAGTATGTAAATCCCTTGCAAGGCTTTATGCAATACATTATTTTAAGCATCCTTTAAATTGCTGATTAAATTTATCAATAACTTGATCAAATATCTCAGTTTCTGATAGTAACTTCCCTTATTTACATAAATCATTAAGCTTATTTTTTAATATTATAGGAATAATACCCCTATTTTATAAGCTAAAGAACTACATATTCATCCAATTTATATAGCACACATAAAGTTACTGTTTCAATTATTAACATATAAGGAGAAATAGAAAGCATATACAGCTCAAAATTAAGAATCTCATTCAAAATAATAACCCTAAGCTATTTTACACAAAATTAGATCAAAATAATGACCAATTTGAAACAAGCTTAAATAAAGTGAAAGGAATATCTGTTTTAGAGCATATGGTTCTCTAAATTTCGCAAATTATAGTAAAATCCCAAACATTTTTAGTTAAATAATGGAATCTGTTCGTTAATAACCATCAGAACAATGCAAAATATAATCTATTTGCTGACAGGTTTGCTATAGGAATAAAGACTTAGCTTAAGAATAATATTTCTTTATTTTTATACACGATTAAAATAGGTGAGAAAAGCTAAGTAATGCATTAAGTAGGAAACAATTTAATCTCACAATTATTTCTCAGAATTAATATAGCCCTGCAGCCTTCAACAAAAATAACAAAGAGTGAATAATTTATAAATAGTTATACTTTAAGGCTCTATCAAAATTTAATAAAGATAATTATGATCCTTATGTGCTTTCTTACTTATCACAGTAGATTTGCAAAGAGAGAAAGAGTAAATAATGGATGAGACTTTATCTCAAACAAATTTGATACTTATTCAAGTATTTAACTAGTTGGATACTGATAGGATACTAGAGTATCATGCATATCATTATAGAAATAAAGATACTAGGAAACTTTATCATAGAAAAGTACAATTATTTCAGAATAATTTGATAGTAAGAGGAAAATTTGTGCTTTATGATGCAAAATTAGTACCCCAGCCAATTTATATTACTCTAGCATAAAAAAAAAAGCCATGGCTTTCCTTAAATAGTACTTTTCTATAATCCCTGTTACAATTCCCAACAAATCTTAGTTCTTGCAATTGGTTTCAAAAATGCATTTATGCATAAAGTAAATAAAATTCTAGTACAAAATTGCATTTTTAGCATAAAATTTCAAACTGAAGAGGAAGAGCAAAAAATTTATCCTATTTAATGAGCTAAGGATATTTAATTGAAAGCTATAATTCTAAAAATAGCTGAAGATCAAAAATTCTGACGAGCAATAAAATTATAATAAAAAATGGAATAAAGCTATTATTTATAGCTTAACTAATTGCTATAGATATCTTATGCTAGATGAAGGTAAATTTAGACCGGTCCTTCCTAATGTACTAGAATATAGCATGAGACTTAATACTATGATTTTTACCATTGAATGATGATGGATGAGGAAATTTAAAATAATTATTTTCTAAGTTTATGGTAATCTGTACTTTTCTCTATCTATGCTTGTAGCTAAGTATATTTACAGCTAGCTGTAAACTCTCCTTATTTTCCGAAGCTTATTCATCGTATTTTATCTTGTAATAATCCTTTAATAGTTCTCAAACCTTCCTTTATCCTTTTAACAGAAATCCAATCTCTAATATTAAAAAACCTTCTTAAACTTGCCCTTTATTACTGTTTGAAGTGATGAAGAAGCTATTAAGGTTAAACTTCGTTATCAACTAATCTAATATTATTTGATCAAAGATTTCTCTACTTTTCATTTTTATTTCCAATTCATTTTAGATGTATGTCCTTGTCTAACAGTCTTTGTTGGCCATTTCTCCTGACAATACTTATACATTTTAAATTTGATATTAGTTAATAGAGCAATTATTTTATTACCAGTATCTTACTAATTGCTGATAAAATAGATACTTTTGGGTGACGACTAGAATAACAATTGTGCCTCCATATTATTATAGATTTAGATTCGCATGGAGTTGATAGAGCTCAGTACGATGTATTTGAACTCCAAATCCTTACAAGATTAGTTATGTTAGTAATAGATCTTCCCTAATGTTTTATTTGTTCTAAATTATTAGCAGTTATCTGGGTATATTGGATACCACAAAATGTACTATTATAGATATTCAATAAATTACTTTTAACACAACATTAAAGACTTAAGATCAGAAAACAAACAGAAGCGTATATCAGTCAGGCGCTCTATGCAATCTTTAAGGAAATTATCAAATCTTCTATAGACCTCTTCGAGGCTTACTTAAATGAATAAAATGAGAATAATTAATGAATTAAATATAGCTTTTGAAAACAATTCCAACAATCTTCCAAGCAAAGTGCCAATTATTTGAGGCTTATCGAATGCATGATTTAATTAACATAGCCGACTTACTAAACTAATCAGTCTTCTAGCTGTATAGGCGAAGGTTCAAATGGAAGATTAGGAAGATTATTTAGTTGCGCCAAGGAAATATTTGTCAGCTTTAAGTATTTTGCACCGTCAATCACACTTGCCTTGGCGTAAGGGTGAATTTATTTCATATGATGTGATAATTGGCTACCAAATCGAAACCTTTATCTGCAATCTTAGTAACTACATTACAGGGGCTTAGACCCATTGTGCCTTGCCATGTGCTCTTTCAAATTTTAGGCCTAGGCAAGGCTTTTCCTACAGATTTTACACTTGTAAAGCTTCTATTTCTTATGGATTACTGTTATATGGTGCTCAAGATTGGTTCGGGAGGAGTATGAGTGTTTGCATCCGGCATAATGACAAAATATTCTGGCTTTCATTTTTAATGGTTAAACGATGAATAATATGATTGATATGCTAAATTATTTATAATTACATAAAAAATTGATATTGTTCCTGAGATGAAATAAATGATGAGCAGCTATGTTTTGACATCAAAAATTATAACTTTTATAATTCTACTAATTAATTCATGATTAAGACTCAAATTTTATTAGCAGTATTTGCAGCTTTAAAATTGCTTACAGTATTCTATTTTATTATGGATATTTTGGCACTTTTGTTAACAAAATATTTTCAAATTAATCATTTTTAGCATAGCTTTTGTATTCTTTCAAACTATGAATTTTAATTGAATTTACCTATATTATATGTCAACAAATGTATTAATTAGTTAAAAAAGAAGATGAGATATGTATTTAAATGCATATTTTAGTTATTTATTTTAATAAAGATTTCAAGCTTATTAGTAATAGTGATTGAAAGCATAGAAATACTTATAACAAAAATAAGCTGTATAACGATAGAATATAAGCATTTATAAACATTATTTCAAATTTATCCAATTAAGATTTTAAATTTTCCTTAATATGACAAAATATCCAAGTTTTAAAGCTCTTCATAGTTGTTTAATAGTTCATGAGTATATAGCCTTTCATATCAGAAGATTATTACAATATACTAAAAATGGTATACTTATTATTAGCTTATAATATACTAATATTATACTTTAGTATAACTATCAGCTGCTTTTTCTCCTTTTTATTGATTTTGTTCCTATCTTTTATGAATAAAAGAATTATACTTATCTGAAGTGCTTAAATATTATATTGATAATATTATCCTAATTTCACTACAAATTTAATTCATTTGTATCAGTTTATATAAAGCTAATCATTATAGCTATTTAAGTCTATTCAAATCATCTAATATTCCTTTTCACTATCAAATTAATATTCTTTGAATTCACTGGGATTATGGTTAAAAGCAATAAAATGATATCCAAATCCTTTAAGCACACATATCTATTGCAAATCATTGCCTTTAACTAACTAATTCTAGAGATACCAACGAAATTGTAAATATTACACTTAAAACCTGAAATCTACATACAAATTGCAATAATTATATAACTATTCAAAGATTAATAACCTTCTTACATGTATGAAACCATATTAATCCCTCTTAAAGCTTTGTATCATATTATAAGAAGGAAATTTACAAAAGTTTAGTAGAGCTACAAAGTAATAGGTTCTAATTGAAGTAAAATTGGATAGTTATTTGGTAAAAATTAATAATCCAAATATATGTATGTTGTAGTAGTTATCTCATTTGTTTAATACTAGTCAAATCTTGGGTTCAATCCTCAGTGCTTGCCCTTTTTATTTTGCTTGAAAATAATGCCAATATAGAGTCTAAATTTATTGCTTTATATTAAAATAGATAACATGCATGAATACTGGGGGAAAGACGTAGTTTTCTCATTTTCTGTCCAAAATATCTTTGAGTTAATTACTTTTTATAGTCAATTTATTTAATTTCAAGTTGTTTAATATTAAATATAACTAATAATAGCTTGAGCTTCTAATAATTGTTAATAAAGTTGAAAAGAACCTAGGTAAAGTTATCATACTTTTAACAGAAAACTAAAATATTGAATAGTATATATCCTATATACAAATAGCTCAATTATAACTTTCTTAATTTCAAGATTTAAATATATCCTTTTCAATGTGCCAGAGCATTTATATTTACTAATAAGCTATATTTCTTAGTTTGTATATTAAAATATGAATAAATACAGAGATCTATTCAGCCGTCCAAAATCTGCTTTGAGATCTTAAAAGCAAGTCAACTTAAAAAGACCAAAAACAACTTAAGGCAATAGATGAAAAGAAGGACTGTTTACATCAACAGATTCGTTCGGTAGTATAAGCCCACTAAACAGGACGTAAATAAGTGTTTTGACTTCAAATGAAAACTTAAGAATCAGTTAGAAGCTCAATGATTCAAGAATTATAAGAACAGCTTAGGGTTAAAGAGAGCAAAACATTCTGTAACGAAAAATAAAATATCCTTAAGACTAAGATTTTATAGATGTATTGAGCACTTTAGATAAAATAGGAAACAATATTTAGGTAAAGAAGATGACAATTGATGATTAATAAACAAAAAAAGTTACTCTGACAAAATAATCTAAGCTTAACTTAACAATATCTGTTTACAATAAAATCTAACCTCTAAATGTGTCTATATAAAGATAAACGGGATAAATTATAGCATACTCTTCCTTCACGGCTATGGAACCAAGTAGTTAATATAATGAAGGTATATATTTACTTGACTTTTTCACTATTTCAAAAGGGAATTAAGAAAAGTTTATGGTTGATTATATTTATTTGACTGTAGAGCCTATATAATATGCAAAATTTACCATTTAGATAACATTTGGCATAGGAATAATAGAATCACATCCGGTATAAAAGATACAAAAGAAATCTAAAGAAAGGTTAATTGAAGAAATAAGGAAAAATCCTCAAATGAAGAGTGATCTGTTCTAGAGAGTTGAAAAGATTCTATTAAGGAGAAAACTTAAATTGAAGAAAAGCTTTAGAAATAAAGACTGAGTAAAAAACAATATCAAAAGAGTGAAGTATTAACAAGGTGAAAGAGAAGTTTAAGCAAAGGCAAAATAACAAAGAATAGCCGTTATAAAAAGAAAAAGGGATATAGACTAAAGCAAACTAGATTATTTTAAGCAAAAGTTAAGAAAGTAGGAAATTCTAAAATTACATAAAAGAAATGAAAGAGAAGAGTTTAAAAGAAAGTAAAAATTGTAGAGATTTCAGTATATTTGAATATCCATTATCTCTTTGCCTTAATAATCCTACTAGATCTCCAAAAGGATATTTAAGTTAAGATAAGTAAGATTAGAAAAGCTTAGAACTATTCTGATAATAAGAAAATTTCAAAATACCTATAGAATGTTCAACTACAATCAGCCTATTCATATCACTTTACTAAATAGAGCAAAATCCATACTAAAATTCTACCATAATATAATGGATTTACATTTCAAGAAATATGATAAATGCTAGATTACCAAACTGTTTAAAAATATGTAGATGAGATTAAAGGCTGCATACGTAGTTGAACAGTTTTACTCAAGTACTATAGTCATACAAAGAGCTTTCAGGATATATAAGCAAATGAAGCAATAAAGATGGGAAAACCTTATTGATTTTTGGAACACAAAATTGACAGAATTGGTTTTAAACAATAAAAAGAAGCATAAATAAAGAAAAGGAAAATAAGATCCATCCTTGATTTTAGGGGTAAATTAATCAATCATCCATAATCTTTTAAGCAACTTTTTAGAAGGGAAAAAGTAGGAATTTTTACTGCAAGTAAAAGATTACATCTAAGCATAGAATGAGTATTCGAAAATTGGGTTAAAAGCTGCATTTGCAATTTCAGGATTAAGCTTGAAGCCAAAATTTAGTTATTTACCGACATAACAAGAGCTTAACTTTCTGATAAATAGTGTATATAAATTAATATGAATTATTTTACAAATTTATATTTAAAGTTATTATTACTAAGCAAATTTATTCTATTAGTAATTTATGTAATAGGGATTAAAGAAAAATAATATGATTAAAAAGGTTACTACTCTAATTTTGTCATAATTGCTCCTAATAAACTATACATAGTAGTGAATATATTCTACTTTTTGAATAAAGTGAATAAAAATCCTAGAAATAGAAATAATTAAATAGCTACTATAATTATGAATCCAATTATTTCTATTACCTTACCTTGTTGTCCTAAAATTATATAAAAGTAAGATATTAGAAATAGAGAAAGATGCAATAGGACAAATATTCCCTATTGAGCATTACCTTTAAATTCAATCTTATCATAACCTAAGTAAGACGACAAAAGTAATATTATTTACAGTAGCAAGACTTTTAAACTTCCATACTACTAATAGACAAACGCCATTATAATCACCATAACTTGAATAAAAGCTATTTTAACTAAATCCCAATATCCAGTTTTATTTGAGTAGCTTTTGTTTATGAATGTTATAAATCCTTAGTTCTATTTTTTAAGCATAAGGTACCATACTATACTAAAGCTAACTATTGTCCATATAATAATTGCAGGTAAAACTACTGAAAGTGTATATAGCAAATGATCTCCAGTTCAACATTCAATTGATACATCTTAGTTTAAATAGTATTCTCCATCTATATCCGCACACGATAAAAATTGTAAGTATGAATATGTTATTCCAGGTAAGATATATAAGTAAAGTTCTATCAATGTACTATACAATGCAATTCTATAAGGATTTATTACATTTTTAACTGTTAAAATCCACTTGACTACCAGAAATATAAGGAGTATCATGAGAGGATATATTGCTTATATAATCACATTACTAAAAGCATAGTTATCACCAATAAGGCAGCTATTCAAATATATGCTATCATTTAAATAGATAAAATAATTCAAATATTGCAGAGTTTGATAGATATAATCTGAGTAATTAAAATAAACATTATTGATCAAATAAAGCTATACACAGAATCTTAATAATATTCTCATCATTCCAACTTTAGCTACTTTCCTTTAGTACATCAGCCTTCCAATGTAAACAAAGGTTAGGATCTATAAAGCCAATCCTAAAATTCTAGCTATTATCCCATAATACCCTTAATCACAATCATAACAATGACCATGAATTGTTTTCCCATAGTTATCCTAGCAACTAAAGCAAAATATTCCTTTATACTCTTCAGAGCATTACCCATTTTACTAATCCTCGGATCCCTCTAGGCAAGAATTAATTAAAGGACATAGTAAAATTTCATCATCATTAGTGCTTCCTCTTCAATATCCATCACTGGGTAATAATAGATTCTATCCAGGACAAACTGCATTAGAAGGACACTCTTAGCATTTTTATCCATTTACTAAGTTATAAGTTCCAAGTGGGCATGATTAACATATTTAATAATTCTAATCATTACTATCATTAACAATTTATTCCCCTATATTACACTTTCTTAAATTAGCTTAGATCGTTATTTATGCATCATTATTGAATATGATATCTACATAAGCTTCTGATTCTGGTTCTTTTATTATAGTTAATTGATTGATTTCAAATATACCAGTTTAAGATAGTACTTAATTAACTCGATTAGTAGTTGTGCCTTCTTATGGTATGATATTAATAACTTATGAATCCTCTGATTTTACTACTTATCCTAAGTCATCTAGAAGCTACACTGTAATTGTTTCTTCAATTGGTTATCCACTCACACAATCAATTTAGTATAATGGTTATTGATCTTAAAATAATATCTTTGATGGATAAAGAGCTATATTAGGCCCATATAGTCCTGCTTTATTATCAATAAATTAGTTTTGGTATAAAAATTAATAATCACAGTCTTGATAGCATTATATTGCGCCGCCTTGTATAGCTGCATAATTATCTTAGAACTTGTTATCTTACATTTCTAATATTTTTGTATTTTGAAGATAAATTGAAGCTCCATAATTGGCTTAGTTGTTATTAAAACTATTAGAATTCATTATTATATTTGACTAATTTATAAAAAATGCTCCTTTATCAGATGATATATTTTAAGCTATAATAGAGTTTGATATTTAAGCATCACTGTTATTTATTAAAACTCCATGATTTTTTCATACATTTTTGCTGATATTTATACCATTAATTATTAAATGAGTGCAATTTTCAAGTTAAAGGCTATAATCAGAATTATTATTCAATAATTGAATCCCCTCAAGTAACACTTATTAAGAAAAAGAAATGACTATTTAAGGTTAGTTCAAATTTTTAAATAGTGATCCTTTAATTTACACTTCTTTTGTATTTTCAACCTATATTGCTTATATATCTCTTTCAGATTCCAAGCTTTCAAAAGTGCTATCTTGAATAATTAACTGATTCCCTGAAGAAGAAATAAAATATACTCCCCCTTTCCCAGATGATTTAAATTTATTTGAGATAATTTCCACATTTGTGTCGATTATATAGATATATGAATTTACCGTATACTAGCTATTGGCGAAGGATGACTCTTTTATTTAAGATTATTAGCTTGTAGTTAATAAAATGAACCCTTCATAAAAGTTGATTGCTTCATTAAAATCGCATTTTTCTATTGTAAGTAAGACTTATTGAGCAAATATCAAAGCAAGGCCCTCTTAAGATCTATTTTTATCGAATTAAGAGTTTTTAATTTCTGATTATCCTTAGATTAGTTATAGTAAGGCTTGGCTAGTACTTGAGTTTTGCTTGAATGTATTATTGTTTATTATTGTCTAACTTAATGAGTCCTATTGATTCACAAATACTAGAGGTCTATTTAGTGTATTATTGAATTCAAAGGAGTTGCCCTCTAATAATAAATTCTTAACATCAAAGGCGTATATTGTATAGCCATCATTTATAGTATTATTACTTACTTTAGATTCTTTTAAAGTAATTTTATCAGATAAACTTGAATTGATAAAACTAGCTGAGTTGATAAAATTATTGTTATAAAACTGTAGATTGCTTATATCAAGATTACTTGCAGAACTTTAATAAAATCCTTGTAGAATAGTATTGTTACTATATTCTGATCCATAATCCCTTACTTTTACATCTAAAACTTAGATAAAAGACTGTATTGAGCAATTCTTAATTTACAGTTCTATTAAATCTATAGTAGCTGAATTTTAAGTACTTGTTGATAATGACTAATTAATAAATTGCTTAGTAAAGATACAATTGTTAAACTTTAATTATTATAGTTTAAATTCTTCAACTGCTGACTGAAACTAAATAAAAGATTGCGAGATTTAGTCAAAATCTGAGTTAGCAATACTTATTTACTACACCTTGCTATTAGCTGTGATAAAATTATTCTAGTCACTATCTAACTTTCCAAAATATGAGTTTTATATACTAATTCTTACAAAATCATTGTTGATAAGAGCTAATGATGTTCCATTATTTGAATCATCTCCCATAATGACTAACTTATCTATTAAAATATCGAAATATGCTTCAAACTAGGAAACATTTACTAGATAGCTGTTTTAAGACTCTTAATCTAAATCTATTTTAATGTTTTGCATTTACAGTGAATATTATTGATTATTTGATTCTTCAGAGGAGATTTTAAAGTTAGGAAAATCAATAAAAGTAATGAAGTTTATGTTTATACAGTCAAAATTTCCCAATTTAGTACTTTTAACCTTTGAAAATTCAAACAGAGTTTAATGCTCACCTCCAATATTTTCTAAAGTAACCTATTCAATAACAATTTCCTCAATTTCATGAAAATTTCCAAAATTTATAGGGTTACTTTCTATTTGATAAGTCTTTAAATTCTCAATAGTGATTGATTGGGATTGACTTATACTAAAATAAGAATTAGCATTAATGAACTATAAATCAATTTCGTTTATTTCTAATCTCTATTGGTTTTAAGCTTCAATTATATTTTAATCTGAGCCTTAATTACTTAGAGTCGCATTTATGACAGTTAATTTCTGGATAAAAGTATTATCATTATCTTATATACTTAATAGAGTGCTACCTTTAGTAGGTTGATTTTGCTACCAAGCAGGTGTTTTTATAAAAGATTCTGGATCTAGGAAAAGATCATAAAGGAAAATGGAATTAGGGTCAAAGCTTTATGATTGATTTAAATTGGATATTTTAAGCTCAGATATGTTAAAACTGTTCTATCTATTTCCTTTGATTTCTATAAGATTAATAAATTCACCTTCTAATTAATCAATAGTTAGTTAAAATATTGAATGATTGCTAGAATCTGATTCATGTCCTAGAAAACATAGAACTGTGCTTTCACAATATTATACATCATTTAGGTCTTGATCTACAATAGCATTATTTTTCATCTGTATATTAGTTATGGTTCCATTGTCTATTATGTTTACTTTCATAAATAAACCTTAAATTACTGAATTCTCTATAACTATGTTTGATAATTCTAAATTATGAGAATCTATTTCAACAAGAGAAATTATGCTATCTTTTATACTGATACCACTTATTATAAAATCTGATGCTTAATTCATTGAATAAGACTTCTCAATCTTTATAATAGGGAATAGGCTCTAATATAAATTCTGTTATTGTAGCATAAGAGCCTTATAAATGCTTATATTCCTTACTTCAATGTTGAGTCCATTAGCGTCAATGCATGCAGCTTTATGAGTAACGAGTTAAATTTATTGCATATCAGTGTGATTGATATACATAAAGCTAAGATTTTCTAAGATCAAATTCGTTGATTATTGCACATATGCTACATTATTAGCTGTTTTAATTTTTTCGAATATTATATTAGATAATGCAATTTTATCACCATATAAATAGATAATATGATACCAATTAGCTTTAAACTATCTAATAATTAAATTCTGAAGAAGTATTTCATCAATGATTTACATGTTGATTAAACTTACAAAATAAAGTTCATTTGTCAAATATCCATAATCATTAGCTTACTACTCGCTTAGAGCCAAATCTTCATTATAGTTTTCCCCATCAAAATGTTGATTTAGTCAATAACATCAATCACACCCTTCAACTACAGGCATTTATTCTAATATAAGATTAGATATCTATACATTTTCCATCTATAAAAAGTAAAATACTAAAGGCCTTGACAAGTTTATTAGTATCCGAGGTTTATCATCACTGCAAAATTAATTATTACTCTCATTGCATAGAATTCCTTTTATAATTACACCTTTTCTAGTTTCTAGTATAAATGGAGATTTTTAGCTTTATTTAAACCTGTATTAAAAGTGATCTTAGTAGTCAAAGCCTTCTGGTGTCTAGTAATAGTGTGTTCCTTTTAGAATATTAAATTAAACATATTAACCATCTGACTCAATGAATGCTTTAAACAGTGTTTTATAAGGATTTTCCATTGAGCCATCTTCCTATGAAAATAGGTGATTTTCAGCATTGCTTATGTAAATTTAAAAGTAGCTATCTGGACTGTTTTATGTTCTTTCATTACAATTTCCCTATTAAAAGCTGCATTCAATATTATTACAACTTTCTTCACACGGATAAGCGCTAAAATCTGTATAAATCTAGCAATTACTTGCACAATTACCCTGATTAGAACTTACACAATAATAGTTGTCAAACGCGCATATAGATAAATTGCAGGCCTAATCACACCAATAATTAGATAGTTCTTCTTAACTACATCCAGCCTATAAGCATTCATTGTAGCAATCCGAGTTATTCATTGGTAATATAAATATATCACTGTTTAACGAATCATATGCACAGTTCAAAGTCATGCATTCAGGGTTGCATACCCCGTCGCCCAGTTTTGACTAGTCGCATTCACAGAAACGAGTATCAAGCCCATAGCTAAAAATTCAAAACTGCAATAACATTTTTTATTCTTAACTATTTTCTGGACTGTTGCTTTCTAAGTTTTCTGGAGGTTGAATTATATTTGGAACTTCAAATTCAGAAATTTCAGGTTAATCTTCTTCCTGGTGAATGTTTTTCAAAAAACCTTTCATGAATGTAATCCTATCTATTACTCTTTTAAAAGCTGGAAATTTCGTATATAATTAACTTAAAGATTCCTAAAAGACCTATAGTATTCAGAAAATACAAAATGCAATGTTAAGTAATACTACAATAACGAATAGTAAAAAGGCAATAATGTTTGATTCAGAATAAGATATAAAAATTAGCCCTGTAAAACTAGTCATTAATAAAATAAAGTTTGATAATAGCTCTAGTTTATTTAATAAGCTAGTTTGATAAGGATTTTATAATAAGTGCAATATGGTGAAGATCAGAACTAATGCAAAAATTAAGTAAGCTTGCATAAATTATCCCAAAGCTTACATAAATACTACAGCTGATATTATAAGCAATTTTCTTAATAGTATTACAAATTCCCAGTAATATCTATTTTGATTATATCCTTTATAAAGAAATTCCATTAAAAACTTAGTCTTATAATCATCCTTTTAAAGTTTTATTAAGAAGCCTAAGCAAATAGCAGGTAGTATTATTACCCAAATTGCTATACTAGGAATAGCAAAAGTGAAAATATATGATAGATGTTCGTTTTCCCAGCATTCTATTTCATAATTTTAAACTGAATAAAGATCGTTTACTCCAATATCTTAGCAATTAAATAACTCCAGCATTAGAATCGTTATTTTTGAGTTTAATAGGAATAAAATAACAACAAAAGATCCTATAACTTTATAAATAAAGTACTCAATTTCCTTGAATAAGCTTATAATTATTCAACCTACTATTATAGCTGAAAAACACAATAGAGGTAAAATCGATGCTATTAATAACATTGCATAATTCTCATTATTTACATATTACAAAGAACAGTCTATAAGCAATAATCTATCAATAATTCCTTGCACTTGCCGTTAAGCTTCGAATAACTCATTAAAAATAGTTGGCCAATTACAATCAACTCTTGAGATTATAGTAATTATCTAAAAATAGTTCAAAAATATTCTTAGAAGTATTGATACTACAGATTTTGGCTTATAAACACCCTAAATCGAGCTTCTAATCATAATAGCTACAATAATGATAAAACTAATAACTACCATAATTATTAATAATGTTTGATATCAATCTTCTTAGCATTCTGAACAAATATTATCTAGTTATTTTCCATATCCTTTTTAGCAGGTGTTGCATAAGTTTCCTGTAAAGCCATTATTACACTTTCCTAAGCGATTTCCGGAGTCTCCTTCTAAGCATGCTTCTAATATAGGACATTTAACAAAATTATCACTTAGTTCATTAAGTCTTCAATAACCTTCCTTAGGCCAAACCAGAGAGCCTGACTTACAGACAGCGTTAGCATCACATTACTAGCAACTTTAATCTTAGTCTATTGTATAACTATTCTCTTCACATCTTATGCATTTGTTATCTTATCTAGTTTCTCCAACTATGCAATTTCTTATATTAAAAATAATATTTTGTACTTGATTCTAAATAGTTGAATTGAACACTAATACTTAAACTTGCTTTTAGGTTTCAGGCTCTGCTATTACAATAAAATTATCGAAGATTAGCTCTCCTTTTTAAGCTCTTAGCTCAGTTTGAAGACTAAAAGATAAAGTTTCATTAGTAGATAGAATTGACTTTGTATAAGAATCAGTTTTTACTATTTATCCATAGTGATCCAGTAGCTCTATTTTCAGGATGTTTTATTTTTCTATTAGTTAACCACTTACAATGTTTTAATAATACTTCTTACCTTTGTTAATTTTTGCTTCAATTGGAAAAGAGGCATAATTATTACCGTATATAGCTGTATTATTGAAATAATTGTTTAGTTCAAGGATTGGTTCCTTATATTACCAGTAAATACCTCCTCCATCTTCTGCTGCTTGATTGTATGTAAAGTAATTGTTTGTTATTTAATTGGAGCAACTATTGCTCAATATATCACAATCAATAAAAATAGCTCCACCTTAGTACTCAGCTATATTATGAGAGAATGTATTATGTGCTATTTTAAAACTAGATTCAGATAGATAAATAGCCCCTCCCATATAAGCTTTATTTTTATGTATAAGATTTTAGCTTATTTCTCCTTCTGATTTATCCATAAATATAACTCCTCCTTACTGCATATATTAAGAGTCTTTTATTATATTATCATAGAGATTTACATTTAAACATTATAAGCAATAAATACCAGATTAACTCCCTTGTATAATGCTAATAGTCGTTTTATTCATAATTAACTACTTCAAGTTATTTCCTTTGATAAGACTTTGAGCTTGATAGATTTTGGAATTTGATATAGAAATATTGCTGTATTTTGCTTAGATAAGGCTTATTTTTTTATTATTTATGCATATTAACTCAATTAAGTCAATTGTGCTATTGAATCCGTTTAAAAAGGTTATATCGAAATTAGAAAACTTTATTTCACATTTTTCTAACTTAACTGATCCAAATTATACTTTCATAAAATTTTACCCGGTAGATTAATTGCTTTACACTTCTATATAAGTATCAATCATAGATATATTAGATGAAAACGATATTATTTGATTATCCTACTAATTATCTTATAGTACCAACCTTAATTGATTTATCTATAATACACTATTTTAAGTCTAGAATATCTCATTTTTAATCTAATTATCTTAAATTACTGAATCAATAATATTGATACTACTAGCATTCATATAGATAAAGGTAGTATTACTTTAGTTTTGTTCGATTATTGTATCCCGTATAATTGAAGGTGTATTCAAATCATTTCCAGAATAATCAATAAAATATTTATCTTATAAATCATTGCCAATAAACTCAGAGCTAATAATAGTAAACCTTGATATTTGAACAGTTTTTATAATTCCAACTGAGTTATTATTATTTATAGATGAATTTGTTAGTTCTATATTACTTAATTACATTAAGAATAAATAGGAATCATTATATTAAGTTTTTAAGCTTGTATTTAAAATCTACCAATTATCAGCTTTTACTTCACTCATCTATAAATGGAATAGCTACTTATAGATTAAATTCTACTAGAAGATTAAAAATTCCATTTGAACATATGAACCATTGCAATCTATAAACTTTCCAAAGGTGTTTTATTCTACTATAAAATTATTTAAATGAAGACTTTGATTTTCAAATGTAATAACTGAGTTAGTTTGAAAATCATTTTTATACACGGTAAGATAATCAATTCTAGTAGCATCTAAAAAATCTATTAAAATAGCACTTAGATTTGATTATTAACTAGATACATTATGTTTTAACTTAATCATAAAGAGTTAAAATTAACCGTTTCCTTATAAGTTCAAAAATCTTCCGCTACCTGATGTACATTGTATTACTTAAAAGTTTGTAATACTTTGAATACCTTGAAAGATAATGCTTTTATTCATATTCAATGCTAATCCTTCTGAATTAGATATGCAATTATCTATCTCTATATCTTTTATAATCATAATTATTTATATGTTGTTTCTGTCAAAAGCTAGATCGATTATACTTGATTGAGAATTGGTTAAACCAGTAACGTATATGTTAATTAGTAACAAACTTAGTTTTACATCATCAGCATTAGAACTAATATGAATAACAGACATATGGTTCGCAGTACTTGGATTGTAGATTTTAACATTACTGATTTATATTTTATTTGTTCTTGAATCAACTATAAGTGCTAATCCATTTATTATAAAGTTTGATTAAATTTCAATATCTCTTATTACAGCTTATTTAAAATTTTCAATAGTAATAGCACTTTAAGTTTCCTACTAAGTTTATTTTTCTATTATTATATTAATCTACTATAGCACTATAGGAATATCAATATTTTCACACTAGAAATGAGCAGTAATGGGAATATCGTGTAAATACTCGTTTGTATATTGTATTTTGATATCATAAAAGTATAGTTCCGAGGATATATCCGTTTCTGCTGGTAGATTAAATATAAGGTTAAACTTATTATCTATAAGCTATCCATGATGTAAACGTAAACTCATTCTATCAATATATAGTAGATTTTCAGTTAGTAGGCTGTTAGGGGTTCCAATTCCTGTAAAAATACCATAAACACTGTAATCTAATTCTAAATGATATCTATACTTAGGGGATTGATGAGGATCAGTTTCTAAAAAGCTGAAGTTTGAAGCTAAATCAATCAGTTTCTTATTATTTTACTCTATATAAAATCCTGACATCTCGAATACAACCTGCTTTGGAGTATATTAGCCTCAGAAAAACATTGTTTAATTATTTTCTGCTAGTTAACTAAACTAGCTTTGCTTTATGCTACAGTTTTAAATGTTTACGTTATTAAGAGAGAATAAAAGGTTGTTTGAGTATAGTTCTAATATAATGAGATCTTTTAAAATTGTGCTATAGTCTAATGACTCCATTTCTCGTTTAATTGCAAAATTCTTAAATAAACTTTTGCTTATCTACAAGTCTTCTATTTCATAGTTTAAATTATGACCAGATAGTTCAATTCCAGCCCCAGCTATACTATTTTTTATCTAAATATCTTTGAGTTTTAGAGTCTTTGATAGTTATGATTCACCATTTCAATTATAGGCTCTTATTTCTAATAGAATATTATTACTGTAATATTCTTAGACAACATTATGCACTACGTTTTACAATATGATTCCTTAAGGTGTTACTTCCTTATAAAATTGTAGAATAAGAAATCCTTAATCTCTCACAACTGAACTTCCCTTTTATGAAGTTTAACAGTAGTAGCATCAATATGTTTCATTTGGTATTTAGGGAATCGATGCATTTATCGTATCAATTACGAGATTATTTAATTTTTATACGTTATTAAACTGGCCTATTCCTCACAGAACCACAGAATCTTAGATTGTAAAGTTCTCTATTGATACGGGGCCAAGTGAATACACTAAATAACCTTAATGAAGCCTAAAGTTTTGCCAAGTTGAATTTTTCACTAAGAATCTATTTGTAAATATAAAGTATTTAACATATCCACACTCATCTAAAGATGGGTACTAGCCTTCTTCTAGTTATTGTCAATCTTCATCATAAGCCTCTTAATTTCAAGTTTATACATAAGGACAATGATTACAAGTAATGCAAGTCTCAAACTGAAAATTTTCCGCATTAAGATCAATATTCACAAATTGATAATCTGAGTTCTATAAAGTCTCAAACATCCTCGTTTTCTTTAATTACAGCACTGGATTACTCTCTGCGCAAAGACTATGATTTATCTCATTGCATAAAATTCCTTCAAACTTAATACTTATTAGATTTTCCATTTTTTCTTAGCTAAAGAAAATTTTATGTTCTCCCCTAAGGAATTTAAATTCAACAGATGACTTATAAATCATTTCAATAGCATTTTTTCAGGTATCTATAGGATTATTTTCCGATCCATCCCCATCTGAACTGCCTCCAATTCAAATTACTTAAGGACATTGCCCATTATCATAATTACACTCAGCAGTATCGCACTCTGGGTTGCAATTCTCATCAAAAAAGTTTGACTCAATACAACCTTAAGAGCAACTTGGGAAATCAGAGCAAGTACTGTAATTATAGCCGCAATATGGTGTTTTGCATTCATTAGAACACTATTGAATTCAATAGCAACCTCTATTACGACAGAACTAAATGCAATCTGATGAATCCACACTGCTTAATGAATCATAATTGAATTCTTCTCTCATGCATTCTTTATCACAAATCCCGTCTCCTATTTGCGAAATTTGACATGAGAGAGCAAGCATTAAGACTAGAGCCAACATATTTATTATAGTAACATTAAATACTAAAAACATATGATTAACACTATAATGCATTCAGTTTCTTAATTTGAATACATGCTTCCATTTTCTTATACAAAGATACAAAAACAGGTTTTACAAAAATATAAGTTTAATTACAACTAACTTCTAGATGCACGTGAATTCGATGATGTTCCAAATAAAAACGAATAACTTACATCTTTCAACTAATCTGGATATATTTGTAATGCCGACGAGGGATCATTTTTAATCTGTATCGGTGATTGCCTCGAATCTAGGCTTATATCGTAAAAAACATCGCTTCTTTTCTCTGATATATAACTCGTCCTAGGCGTAGGCCTAAATTCATAGTTTTCTATTTTCTTAGCTTCACAGCATCCCATTTAACTAAATTTACAGTGACTTATTAAGAAATATTTTAAACTTAAGCGTCCTCTCTGTACTTCTTCAAAGTATCCAACAACTTGCAAGCCTTGCATACACTGTTACTTGAAATAGCCCCGCATCTCTCACAGTTCCTTCTTTCTGGAGTGTTCCCAGGCTATATTTAAATCTACTCTCCTGAATGGATGATATCTAAAATCACAGGGGGATTAATTCTTTCCAAATCCTTCAACATTTCTCTAGCATATCCTCTATAAGCGTTAGGTGAGTAAATGCACTCAGTAGAAAAGTAAGTCAATTGTTTAAAATGTGCATATAATACAATCTCTTTTTCGTATATGTACTTCAAAGGCTTACACCTAGGCATTGAGTCTTCATCCCCTGATATAATACTTGTACAGAATCCTAGTCTAAAGGCATCTCCTCTTAGCAAATTCATTAAAATAGTTTCTGCCATATCATCAGCATTGTGCCCCGTCGCAATCATATCAGCTTAGATCTACTTAGCACCTATGTCTAAAGCTTGCCTTCTAAAAACACCGCAGTATGTACAGTTGTTGTTTTTACCTATTTTACTCACAATCTCATCCATCGTCCAGCCGTATTAGTCCTTATAACTGCATATGAAAAGAGGGAGATTGTACTCTTATGCATTCTGTTGTACTGTTTCTAAGGAGTCATCCCTATAACCCTTTATGCCTTCGTCTATTGACAGTAGGTGTAAATCTAGTCCGTAGTTATATCTGTTATTCAAGGTTGTTATCAGATGAATTAACACTGTAGAGTCTTTTCCTCCTGAGGCTGCCAGGGCTATTTTTTGACCAGGTTAGAACAGTTGAGTAGAAATTATTGTGTCATGAACTTCTGTTTCTATACAAGTGTAAAAACACTCCCTGCAAATCGGCTATTAGGTCCTTGGACGTCTTATTGCTGCTTTGTTCTCTGTACAGATTACACAAGACATTTTATTATAAACACAGCATAAATAAATTTAGTTATTATTACAATCTCAGATAATTGATTGGGACACTTCTTCTAGCTTAATTTGAGTAGATTGCACAATTTCCTGTAGTTTAGCCATTCTTGCATATATACTATTAAGCATCTCTTTCTTGTCTTGTAAACTTAAAGCTGATTGCTTTACATTCTACACTTATTACAACTTCATGTTATGTTATCTCTTCAGAACCATATCAATTCTATTAAAACTTCCAAGTTAATAAACTCCCTGCTTTATTTAAACTGGCTTCTTATCAGAAATCCTATTTGCCAAACTTTTCCAATTTCCCTTCTTCTTTTTATTAACTTTTAGGTCATCTTTATCACTTCAAATGCATTTCATGCATTATTCCACTTCACTAAAATCAGTAGTGAAATCTTCAATAGGCAATGCGGAAGTTACCATAGGCTTAAAGCCCTCAGAACTTCCTACTAAACTCCTATAACTTTGCATCATTTTATTTATAATAAAAGCGCCCATTACCAATTTTTTATTCACAAAACCGCGATAATTTCCCATATAAAAATTTACTAAAAGCTGATCAAGCCTCTTCTTCCTCTTGCTCCTGATAAATTTTCAAATACCTAAGTTCATATGTATCCTTCTTGGGTGCAACAACTCTAAGATAATCTGCGATTTTCAGCTTCTTTAAATATTTCTTGGTCAAATACTTCAAATAGCGCTTACTGAATGGAATAGTGGAGTTTACTGAAATGACATTTGTATCACTGTTTAGTCTGATATTTTCCCCAAGATTTCCTCTCTTACCACCAACCTTAATCTTTTCACGGAGGAATTTCTCAAGGCCTTTAGTGTTGATTACTTCGTCCTCTACTGCTACGGTGCAGTCTAGCTTGAAAGATAGGTTCTGGCTCTTGACTGAGCCCTTTACATTTCTTCTAAATGCCATTTCCTCCACTAATTATATACTAACTACGGACTTTAGGAGTAAACATAAACCGCTCCAGTTCAGTCCAAAACTCGTTGTATATTGTCTTGTCCATATGTCTTTGATGTCTATTTACTTCTAGTATTTTAACATTCCACTTCTTGATATTTGGATCAAACGGTGCATCATGGTACTTCAAAGCAAAACCTTTCACCTGTAAAAACAGAGTAACCATGTCTTGTTGAGGCCATCCTCGAAATTGGTACTGAGGTCCTTGCACAAATACAGCGCATACTCTTCTCCAGTGGTCATTTTTCTGAAATCCTAGTGTAGATTCGTATATCTCAAACTAGATCTCCCTTCCTTTAATCCTTCTTTCTATAACCAATGGCTCTTAGTACAAGGAGTCCCTTAGCTGCATTGGGTCTATATACTAACCGTCCTTTAAAAACTGCAAGGCATTTGCTAATGTGATATTTCCGGAGATCGCAGTTCCTGGTACTACGATAATAGGCCGTGCCATTGCATCTCGTCTGTTTTTAATAGCAGATAATATATCATCCATGAAGGTTACCTTAGTCTACTCCCTCCTCTCAGAGCCTCGTTTCTAGGTTATATTATGGCACACTGCTTGCAAGTACTTAAAGTTAATGTTCTAGCATTACAGTATACTCTCTTTAGTGCATAATGGACGTTCTAGTACCTCTCTGTAAAGTTTCTACTTTTTCTTACCTTCTTCTGGTTTACTTCTTTCTATTAATGTCTCAGGCCGAAGTTTCTCATCTATTGCATCACTGTATTCACTCTGCCCGTTGAAGTAATTAATTATCTCGTCTTTGTCGGGAATTGAGACCAGAGAAACTCCAACTTTGCGACAGTCTATGGCGTATTCAGCTAGTCGTAAGTTGCGGGGGAGGCATTTTAGGAAGAATCAAAGAGTGCCAATGTCGTATTGCTTCTATGTTGTGCTTGGTTTTCAGGCTGTTGGGTGATTTAGACTTACTTTGATGTTACCAAAGTACAGGAAGCCACCTTCGCATTATACTTGCTTTTCGTTTATTGTAAAGTCTTTTAGTAAGGCTAGAGGGTCAATTGCCATTTTTAGCAGAGTATTTAATAAAGCTACAAATTACTAATTGCTGGAACCTATTTGCCCTTCCAGCTGTTAAAGGGCTCCTTGATAGGGTCTACTAACTTATCTCCACAGTCATAGCAAAATGAGTGTTATCTTGAAATATTCTAGAACTGTATGTCATAAGATCATGGCCACCTGCTCTTTCAGTAATAGTGCTGTACATCGAAAATGTCTCAGAGTCATTCTAGGCAATAAACCCCTATACTTGCATGTCTTACCTTGGATCTGTTAGTTGTCTTAGATATCCCTGATTAGAATATATATTTTATCCTTATAGAGTATTTTATAGAAATTAATGTAATGGCTGATTATACCTACTTTCTAAGCATGTTATTTAACTACTACCTATCTATCCATTATCTGTTTTAACTTTGGCATGATTTATAATACAGTTTTTGCAAAATTGATGCTTGCCTTTAGTCAATTTAACTAAGTCCTTTTTAGAGTAGGTATTGTGGCATTTTTTGCATTAGGATTTTTAACGAGATGCTTATTAAGGATAATTTTGGTGTTAAGAATTAGTGTAGTCCGATGCTATGAATTCTGTAACATCATTTTAATCAGACACACAATTTTCCCAACAGCTACAAAAACTATTATTTTATCCCATTTTCAATAAAATCTATATTTATTAGGTAAAACGTAAAAAATAAGATACTCTTAAACTATATTTTTACGAATTAATTTGACAATTAAAATCATAGCTAGTATGGAATATTATAGAGCCATAAAGTTAATTTTGAGTTAAAATAAACAAGTAATCATTTGGTTACTTAAACTGATAAAACTAGACATGCTAAAATTATTAACTGCTAGAAGCATTTATGCATTTCCAGTTTTTAAAGTGCTCACTAATCGGATATTCTAGCTTGTCTCCACAGATATAGCAAAAATGAGTATTACCTCCGCATATTCTAGACTTGCATGTCATATGATCACACCCACCTGTTTTTTCGGTAATAGTACTGCACATCGGACATACCTTAAAACCTTTCTAAGCAATCAATATCTATACTTGCCTGTCTTCCCTTGCATTTGCTCATTTACCTAAACATCCCTAATTAGAATGACTTTTCTACAAACATTTAGTACAGAATCTTGTTCTACACATTTCACAATCTATGAATTACATTTGATCAGAATAAACTCCCCATCTACAGTCTGGCCCTGGACAGTAAACCACTCCTAAATGGTCTAATCTTCCCCTTATTAAATCAAAATACTTTTATAATGACTTTTATCCTTCTTGAGTATTTTATAGAATTAATTAAATATCAGTTTCATGTAATGGCTAATTGCACCCACTTTCTAAGCATGTCATTTAATTACTACTTATCTAACCATTATCTATTTTAACTTTAACATGCATTCCGATACAATTTTTGCAAAATTAATGCTTACATTAAATCAATGTAATTAAGTCTTATTATTAGTAATTAATTAAGCATATTTTGCATTAGAACCTTTCAATTTGGCGTTAAGTATTAGGAGAGTCTTGTAATATTAATTCTGCAACCTCCTTTTTATCAGACCTACAATTTTCCCAACAGTCACAAATAGTTTGTCCCATTTTATTATTGAATAAAATCTATATTTGTTGTTAAAATATAAAAAATAAGATACCCTCAAACTGTATTTTACACATTAGTATGATAATTAGATTAAAATAATAACTAATATGGAATATTATCGCAAAGTGTTTCTTGGAAAAAGTTGATTTTTGGTTATTTAAACTACAGAGTATTGAATAAAACTAAAAGTTACTAACTAGTAGGAGTTTTTTTGCACTTCCAGCTGTTAAAGTGCTCGCTAATTGGATCTTCTAGCTTATCTCCACAGACATAGCAAAAATGAGTATTACCTCCGCATATTCTAGACTTGCATGTCATATGATCACATCCACCTGTTCTTTCGGTAATAGTACTGCACATCGGACATACCTTAAAACCTTTCTAAGCAA
>CAKKTI010000015.1:6130-73068 GCA_920105805.1 Condylostoma magnum
ATTCACCTGCTAATTTGACACTTACTACAAAAATTATAAAACCTCCTAATAATCCTACTCATACTTCTCTCTATAAATTCTTTGCAATTCTAAATAACTATTAGAATCAGCAGTCATATCTGGAAACAGCCCAGACACAGGATAAACTCCTTTAGCATCTTTAAACAACTTAACAGCTTTAGCAATCTACCAAAACAGTGAACTGTTTTAACCAGCGTTTTAGCATTTGTCATTTTCCACTATCATATCTAAATTTGAGAAATCATCTCCACTCCATACTAAATAAGCTCTTTAAACAGCTTCTTCAAAATTAATTTCCCCAGTATCCCTGGCAAAACTTTTAACTTTATCTTTAAACATTTACTTTTCCTGCATTGTTTTAGGTAAGCTTCCATTGCCCTCCTGCCACTCCTTAGCAGTTTTCAGTAAAATCGCTACATAAGGAATATGTCCATGCAGCATTCCATCCTCTATATCAAAATTAACATTATTGTAATACTGCAATAAAGTTTCAAATGGTTGGGATAATCTTAGATCAAAAATATCAACATCCGGGGGTTTTGCCTCAACTATGCAGTGCTCGGGTGCATATAGCCTTACATAGCAAAACAGTCCGTATACAGTGCTTATTACAATAGGCTTTCTCAGGTCCTCAGCCACCTATCCTAGCACTTCTTATTGGTTCTAAGTGAGCTGTGTGCCTATTATTAAACTAAAATCATTGAAAAATCCTTGTTCTTATAAAGCCTGATCAACTGATTTGAGTACAGCTACTCCTTATACGTCAGGATTTAGCTCTAAAAGGTGACTTAGACAAGCCTCGGCTAGGTTTTACCCTATATTATCGTTTGTAAGGAAGAAGTTATTAGCCTTGTCTCTTTGAGTTGCTTATCTGTCATCTACTATAGTAACATGTCCTACTCCTGGTAAAATAAGGTTTTTAAGAATCTCTGTGCCGGATGCTGAGCAGTTCAAAAGGCAGATTTTACTAGTATTCAATATTTTTTAACCGTGTCCACCCCAAAGACGCAATTATCTGTCGTATTTGTCCTAAGTAGCCATTTTATATACGAAAATTGTGCTAGTTGATTATTTCTAAACCAAGTCTCCTGGCTGTTTTGGTTTCCTTTAGTTTTTGCTGATCATATAGCTGCTTTAGTTTTTAAGAGGCCTTGGCTCGTTATATACCAAATTTTCTCTCAAGTTGCTCTTTCTCTTCTTCTTAGCATGAATTAAGCTATTCTTCTCTTTTCAGTTCTTCTGCTTCTTATTCTGCTATAAGTTTTTGCATTGTTGAGTAGTGTTATATGCGTAAATCCTCTAGTAATTTGATTCTGGGATCTTTTTAAGGTTTTTCTAGTATAGAATGAGTGGAATTGTTAACATTTTTATAGTTTTTTCTATTGGATGACCCAGACTTCTTAGTTGCTCTTAATGGTGTTCTTGTTTGTTTTTAATTACTATGTACAGAGTCCAAGAAACTTAGATCTTATTCCAAAAATTGGCTTGCGTATTGCTTTATATCTCCTTTTTTCTTTTTAAGACTATCGAAGAAATCTAAGAGTTGTTATTTCTTAGCTTATGCTTATTCTCTTTTCTACCTTCTTTCTTCCATTAACTTTTCTTTTGCCTTTTACAGCTCTACTACTTTATCATTTTCTTATTAAATCCTTTCTAATATTTTCTTTCTATTATATTCCTATTATTTAGAAATCTTTACAACATTTTCAAACCTTTCTTGTCTTTTTAGTTCATCTATCAATTTCTTTTTCTTCATTTCTTCATTTTGCTTTTATTTAGTTTATTCTGTTTTCTTGTCTAATTATTAACGTTTAGTTAAGATAATATTCACTCTTTCCTAATTCATTTACTCGTTTCTCTGTATAGCTTTTTCAATCATTTCCTGCCTTGCTTATGCTTCTAATTTCTTTTATCTTTGCATTTCTTCTTTTCTCATTTATATTTCCATGAACTTTCTTTACTACTCTTCACTGGCTTGCATTAATTACTATCTTCTTCTTTCCTCCATGATTTGATTTGTTTCTATTACTTTTTATATATCCTCAGCTTTTTTCTATGCCATTTGCTACTATAACTCAATTTATCTTTCTCTTTCTTCCTATTTCTTTTATCTTTTAAGCTCATTAGCTCTTTGTTTATCCTTGTACTATTAAGACTTCTCCATTAAAATCTTATCTAAATTTTATCTAGCCTTCTCTAGCTTCTTTTACTTTTTTTATCTTATTTATTCGTTTTATTATGCTAATATTTATGCTTTTTCGGCTATTTTTTACTTTCTTTCCATGTCTCTTTGCTCCATTAATCTTTTTCTCTGTTCTACTTACTCTTACTATCTCTTTAGCTGTTCCTCAGTTTTTTATTTGAACTCTTCTTATTTCTATTATTGCTCAATCTCTCTCCTTCTAGCTTCTTCTTTTCTTTGCTACTCTTTAAATTTATCCTATCTAGCTTTTTCTTATGTCCGTTACCACTCTAATTATGCCCTCTTTCGATTTTCATTTTCCTCTTCTTCCTGTATTTTCTTTTTTCTCTCTTCTTCCCTCAACTTCCTCTCTTCCTATTGCTTCCTTTTAATCGATAGCTCTCTCTACCTTGCAATCTCAGCCTCCTTTGCCTTTTTTTCCTTCTCTTCATTCTTTTTCCTTCTTTCTTCTTATAATAACTCAAGCTCTATAATTTGTTATATCTCTTTCTTCTACTTTCGCTCTAATCGTTCAATTTCCCTTTTCTCCTTTTCTAGTAATTCAGGTGAAAACAGACTGCTCTCAACTACTGAAACTTCGCGTATTTGTCTGCTTTTAGATTATTCGTCATCATTTAAATAAGCGTTTCTCAGAGCTTCTAAGTTTTTAAGTCTGCGTTACTCATAATGATTAAATAGTATCTGTTAGGCCTCTTAATCCACCCCCTTTTGCTTAAATGCTCTTAAAGGTTTGTATATTAAATTATCAGGCTCAATTCCCGTCTTCTCGCAAGTTTCTGCAGATCTCGGAGTGAAAACAGGCCTGGAGTGAACTTCATCTGGAATTTACGATATAGAAACAGCCAGTTTCGACATATTTTTAAGAGATTAAGCTATCTAAAACATTCCATAGAAATCTATCCAATTTTCTATGCTCTTTTGTATTAACAGCCTTGATTATTACAAAGCAGGAGGATCGGTTGGCTATGGCTCTTTTAAATCTACACAATAAGCGCAGTTATCACAGTCAATTATCATACTCTAGACACTTTTGTCGTAGCTTTGTCTTACACCTGCCCATTGCCAGGGATCCTCGACTCCATATGTATATATAATATTCCTTCCTTTATAGTTTAGCTCAGTTGAGGAAATTTCAGTATTAGGAGGGTCGATTCCTCCGGAGTACTCAAACACATTATTGCAGTTTTGGCTCCAGTATTGCGAGTTAAGTGAATCAGGGCGCATTGTTTAATTAGATGCAGTGAGCCAGAATCCTAACTATGTGCATGGTAACCATTTCTTTGATCTTTGGCTTCTTTCTATAGAATAGGTCAAATTTCTAAGATTATTTACCGAGTAGGCTTCCGGAGACAGCCCGATGTGCATTTCTGCAGTTTATTTCAATGCATTCACCTTTTCCCATATATCAGTAGGTGGTGTAACTGCCTCACACAATTAAGTTCTATACCCATTTTACACCATATCAGCTGAAATTTGAGAGAAGTAGTTGACCGCGTTAAGTAAACTATAGTCTTAGAAGGATGCAGTAACATTAAAAAGGTCAGTCATTCTACTCATTGTATTATTGGAGTAGAGGTCTTGGGCGAGTTGTCCTATATTTCGTACAGAGTTAGCACAATCTATACCGGATTTCATAGTAGATGTGTAAATTGAGTAATCGTAGTCGCTGTATAGGAGGGTTGGGCGTACCATGGCGGAGGAAGCCCAGGCGCCAATTGTTAAGTCTGGGTACCGGGTTCTAAACCAGGCGGATAGAGCTCCTGCATATCCTCCTCCAATTACTATCCATTTGGGCTGTTGCCCTTAGATGATCGATAGGTCCTTGTTCATTGTACTAATGAAGTGAGCTATATCTGACAGAACTTATTCTGTGTCAAAAAAGTCGTATAGCTCAGGGAATTTGTTCGAGAATAGATCAGGAAATGATTGCCCGAAATATCTATGCTCTAGGACTAAAAATTTCCCGTTGTTTTATTTTGCTAGTTATAATGGAAATGTGTATTGGGTTGATACTCCGTCGCATTCGTAGTTTCCGCATAAGTATAGGAAAATCGGTCCTGTGTCGGAATTTCAGTAATCGTCAACAACCCAGTATCTCTATTAAAATGAGCCCCTTTCATGTTAAGGAACATGGAAGTGGTTTTTGATTTAAGTAAATCAGTACTGTTTCTGAGTGTAGTCTAGTTACTCAGTTTGTATAGCTGCTATAGCAATAATACACAATTATGCCCACATATTTAGATTATAAAAAAATAGATTAATAAATTATTTAGGAATCTATTAAATCAGTATAAGTGATCAAATTAATTGTATGTAAGAAGTTAGTTGAAAATTTAGAGTTGTTAGAGGGAGTGCTTATTAGTATTTAATATTTTTAAATTGCTCTATAAAGAGAAAAAATGTAATTAGTTCTTAGCCTTAAGTAATAATATGATTCGTAGTATATCAGTTACATTAGCTTGCATATAGCCGTATTAAAGTTATTATCAATACTCTCAAATACTAGATATTATAAGTTTTATTAGCTTTCGTAAGATGAACACTAAAATACTGTTTTACTAGGTCATCTGAATTATACTAATTTTAATCATAGTAGGAATATATAACTACTTTCCAATACTATTAATTATAGCTTTATAGGAATTCATAATAGTATTTATGTATACAAATTCGTACCGTCTTATTCCGAGGCTGTATATCCTTAATTCTCAATCAATTTTACTAAACTTATAGCTTTAAAATTTCTGTTATTTCAAACTTTAAATTAAATTTTATTATAATTCTATTATTTCCTAAACATACAGCAGTTATCATAAGAAATATATTTTGCTATGTCTAATATTGCTATAACGAGTTATACTACAATTTGAATAGAAATTATAAAAGCTTAATGGGCAATATTAAACCTTTTACTTTAATCCAAATATAAATGGAAAAGCTTTCATCAGTTAAGTTTAATGCATACTTCCGATAATTTAAAAGAATTGACGAAATAATATACAAGCTTGATGCAGACGGTCATTTAGAACTGATGAAAAATTTGCTGCATTCAATTTGTGAAAGCACTGTAATTCCAGGGATTACTAGTATAAAAGATCCTTTAAAAGTAATTTTTAATCACTTAATAGATTAAACATGAAAATCACAACTATCTGATAAGCTGAGCGATGGAGGAAACACATTCGGATAAGTAAGAAATCAGTAAAAGAAGCACTAAAATTAAGCAACTAATAATAAAAGAAATATTAGGTAGCAAAGAAATTCTTTAAGCAGTGATCTTACTTTCTCTAAACTAGACATAAAACATACACTTAGTACTGAGCCTAATTAAACTATAAAAAATACATCAAGAAGTTCCTAAAAGAATGAAAACTCCTTATTCTTATAAGATTCTTACTTCTTGACAAAATCAGGAACATTTAATAAAGAAAGAAGAGAACTTGGTTAAAGTACTCCGTAAACTCCAGGACCTGGAGACTACACTGCAGATTATTTGAAATTAAAGTCAAGCATTATTAAAAACACAATTCCAAAATCAGGATCTCGTATGGACTTTTCAAGCAAAGAGGCTTCCCCGGGACCTGGGCACTATAACCCCAGACTTAATTTTGTAGCAAAGTAGGGATTTTAGTAACATTATTGAAATAAACACGGCCTTTATTCCCAAAATATTACCCATAAAAACAACTTTATCCAAAAATCCTTTAAACTACTAATTTTACTAAAAGAAAGTCAACAATACAGCTCCAACCATAATTCCTACTGCATTCTCATAAGCCAGATCATCAATTTTTTGAAACTCAGTAAACATCCTATGCCCGCAACTATAAACTGTTGTATATTAAATCCAGTACCCTAGTCTATAATGCCAATACCAGTAATTATCCCAACTCTCTAATCTTCCATAGTTTTCATCCCAGCACTCATCCCAGTAATCATCAAACAAGGAATCACTGGTGCTCGGTACACAATAACTCTTTCCATTTAGCCCACAGGCACATTCTCCAAAGGTTCCATCTTACAATAAGCAACTCTCATCATCTCCGCCTACACTTGAACACTCCTTGGGATGATTTCCCACTTACAAATCCTTGTCAGTTAGCCTGCTTCCACAATTTCTTACATTAGGATCAGTAGGATCCTCTGCACTTGTGGAATCAGTGCTTATGCAATTATAAATATCTCCAAATGTAGATGTTCTAGCCCATGAGCTAACATCATTGTAGGAACAGTAGGTGCCGCTGGTGCACAATGTTTTGTTTACTTTTACGATATTTGTACTGCCTTGAGAGTTGTTCTCTGCACATATGCCTGAGGCGAGGGAATCGCAAGTGTATTGAGGGCAAGTTTAGCCCCAGACTACTGATAAAAGTATAAGCCACGGTTTCATATTTATTTGTATTGGGTTAATGGAGTATTGCTATAGGGATGGTGGCGTAAGGAGAGTAGTATATGCTAAGAATTTGTGATGTGAGTCATATAGAAGATTTCACTGTATTGAAGGGTGTAGAATTAGATATACAGAGATTTTAAGTATATTGATTATTTAAAAACTTATTGATAAGTAGCTGCAAAAATAATAGTTAATGGAAGGATTTAGATGGATGATCATACGAGTATTCAATAGAGTAATATTTCTGTTGAATATTAGGGAGCTAATAATATGTAAAAATAGGTAAAGATTTGTAGCCTTTGGGAATTTCATAAATAAAATTATACTTGATTTGTTTAATTGATGAATACTTTATAATAAAAAACTGTAAATACCTGCCACAAATTACACAAGTACTTTTCTGTTGAACTATATAGCTAGCAAATAGCACTTTAACAGTTTTTAGCATAAACTTTTATATCTAATTTTATAGTAAAACACAACCAAAATACCATTTCTACATTAATAAAATTTAAATTTCCTTAACTAAGGCTTTTATTTGCTTTCGTTCATTAATACTTAGCTTCGGAGAGCCCAATACCATTGACTTTCCTCTAGTAAGCTTTTTAGTCATATTATTCATTAGTTTAACATTATCTAAATGTAGATTATCACAATTCTTAATAATCTTTTCTAAAACTACAGATTTCTTACACTACAAATTCTAATCAATCTTTGGCAATTCCGGCCATACATTTGGTAAAGATTATGTTAATGTTTTTTTCCTTTACTACTCAAATGTGACTTATAGTTTAGCATTTCTATCCATAGATACAGGATTTCCAGGCCTTGAGAAAATCGGACCCAAGTAGCTTTACTTAATCTTTTCAACTCTTTCCATTGCTCTTACCGATTCCGCCAGATTCGTCTTTTAGAAAAACTCCATTGCACCTCTTCGGCCCCATAGATCAATGATAGAAAGTCTTCCACTTGAGCGTTTTTAAGACTCGCCCAGTTTTACTAAATTAAAATTTTTAGTCTCAACATCTCCCCTATAGCCTAAATTTTAAAGAAGTTTAATTCCACTCTTTATTTCTGGACTTAAAGTTGCAGACATTACTTCTGGCTTAAAACTAGCCAAGTTTTTCGTCTGAACCTAAAGAGTTGGGAGACGTCTGATTTTAGGTGAGCTATTTGAGGTTTAAGTGAGATTTCTATCTAGGAATGATTATCTACTAGGTGAGATTTATTTAGAAGGAGGTGATTAGGATCCTTTCTAGTTTATTTACTGAACTATGTTCTATGCGAATTTACTTTTCATTTTATTATAATACCGTAAAAGAGATATAATAATATATGGTTAAAATAATCTATTATTCATTCCACGTGGATAAGCACAAGCATACAGATTTGAGTATTCAGTTGATGGTGCAATTACTTCAAAGTTTCCCATTCTACTAGGAAGGTCTTCGTATTACTTTGGTAGTTACCCATCCAGTATTTTTGTTAGATCTATGTTTAACTAGTGCTGGGATTTATTAATATTACCTTTCTGTACTTCATTCATTCTTCTCTCAAGAACTTTCACTAATTCTTATCTATTAAATGAAATAGGCTCAATTAGATCTAAAGTATCATCTATTAATTATTACTTGATAATTTCGTCTAAAAAGTTATCTTTTCCTAAACTGGGCGATAGATTAACTTCAATTAACCATACCTTTAAATTATTATCTACTATAACATCGTATCCAATTAAATCAAAGCAGCACTTAAGCGGGGGAATGTCAACTTATACAGAAATTAAACTTTTTAATACGATTTGCTTAATCTGTACTCAAATATTATCAAAACTTACATTTTATGCTCTTAATCTTTACCTCAAGGTTTTAAGTGAGATTTTAGTCCCTCCAAATTACAAATCAGCAGGAGAATTTTAAGCCTTTTTGTTATATTTCTATATTGATGAATTTGTTAAATGCACAAATTTATTAGTAAGCTTACTTGGATCTAAAGTAAATGGAACAGTGCTCAATCTTGCAAATCCTTCCTTGTATATAAATGCTTTCAGAGGGTTAAATTGAGTAATAACAACATAAATTCTTAAATCAAACTTAAAACCTTCTAATAATAGTGGATTAGTCAAGTATTCTTATATAACAACTGGCTCTCCGTATGTTATAGAGTTTAGGTCATTTATCACACTTATCCCCCTGCCCATACTTCCGCCCACTGGCTTTAAAATCCACAGATTTGTCTCTTTCCCTTGATTATCAGTAAACTCATCTAAAAACTCGATATAATCCTTAGGAAGACTAAATGTCTTAGGAATTATTCTCCAAAGTTTCCCACATTTAGGACTAACTCGCATAGTTTTCTCAATGTTTCTTTTCAGCAAATCTTTACGCGAAATGTTATTAAAGTAAGGGAAATGGTTAACTCTCTGTCATATAAGAAGCTTAGATAAGTCTATTTTAGGCTTTCCTCATATTCACATCATGTTTCAAGAGTGTTTAAAATTCATACCATGGGGTAATTCAGATCATTGCAATTTGTGCTAGAAGGAGTGAGAGACTAGGTCATTGGGAACAGGGCGAGATCTAACCACTCTGTAGTACATTTCTTGCTGGAATTAGATTTAAACGTCTTCTTTTGATGGTTTCAGGATTTAATTTATGTTCTGTTCTATAGGAGCAGCACTCAGTTTAAACTTTCTTCTAAATTAGCATTCAGGAGTTGAAATCTTATTATTAAAATCCCTAAATGTTGTAAGAGCTTCTTTTAATGCTAATGGGTAGTTAAAATCTCGCATTATGCCACTCCCGCAGAAAATTTAACTAAATTCGGAGAAATGTTAGGAATAATTTACTCATTTAGTACTTTTAGGAGGGTTTAGTTTCGGTAATTTTGGCTGTTCTGGAATTTGCATCTTTTACTCAAGGAGTTTTATGAATTCTTTTGTGTCTAATGCTTAGTATGTCTTATTTTACTGATTTTCTGTATGCTGCTATTTTGGAGAATTTTGATCACTTTCTTCATCATAGTCTAAGTCATCCTCGTTTTCATCTTCTAGTATTGATTCTGCTTAGATTTATATGAAACTTTTTATTTGTGATTTGAGATCTTAGGCTCTACTGACTATTGGCTTATTTGGGATTATGTTATTAGGTTTCTTTTCTTTATGTGTGCGTATTGTGCTGGTTTCTATAGATGACTATATTTTAGTATTGCCATTGTTTATGATTTCTTTGTGATCTAATTAGATTTAATCTAGTTATTATTAATCATTTTGTGTTAAAGGGGGCTATGTAGCTTATTTTACAGGATATCTTGAGTTATTAAGCTTTATTATTGGATCTTATGGCTGGATAATTTATTCCTATAAAGGTTGCCTAATTTTAATCAGGTTGTTTTATTATTTAGACTTATCTTTTTATTCCTCTTATACTTCTTCTAATTATTTTGCACCTTTTAACTTATCTTTAATTTCAAGCTACTTTATTATTACATTAGTTTGTCTTTTAATACTAGGTGACTCTTTTATAATTTATGAGCTATCTTTTGTTTCTGAAAGATTTTATTAATTTACTTATTAATCTTATATTTCATGCTTTTACTAATCTTATACAACTGTTTAATCAATTTTCAAGTTAGATTGATCTTATTCAACTGTTTAATCAATTTCTTCTTAAACTTATATTTCAGCTTGATCAATAATATGCATTTCTTAATCCATTAAATCTAGTTAAGAATCCTCAACTTAATTATGAAGTTCTATTTAATAACTCTCATTCATTTCTTAATCATCTAACTTTATTTAACGAATTCTTTACTCTCCAAGTTTCGAAATTTCATCAGTATTTAAATCTGACTATACATAAGTATTTTATTCCTCTTAAACCCTTAAATCAGCTTACTCAGTTATATTTTACAAATTCCTCTAGTCATTCATTTACTGCATTCCTTTCGGTTTTACCTAAGTAAAACTAAATGTTACTGATTGCACTCTCTCTTACGTTTTATCACTTTTTGGAGTAGAAGTACCTTCATTTGTTTCTGTTTAAACACTAGTAATGCTTTTAGTACTTGGAGTTTTTGCAATGGCTCTAGGTTACTACACCTTATTCACTGAGATTTTAGGAACTTATACCTACTTTTTAACAGGTACTCTCTATACATTTTACCTTTTAGTAGGTGTTCTTCCTCAAAATGCAGGTTTTGGCTAGATATTAACAGATTTTTTCCTAATAGGCGGCATTTTAACACTGCTGCCTCTTATTACAACTGCATTTGATATTTAAGTCTTTTTGAGTGTGTTTCTTATAGTTTAATTAACGCTTTTCCCCTTTCTTTTACCTTTGAATTTCTCTCATATATTTTCAGCTGCAGTTTCCTCACTTCCTTATGAGTGTGAGGACGCTCTAGTGCTTAGAGGTTGTTATTCTACTTCTTTAAATAAATCTGAGTTTAATTCTTGCATACAAAACATACTAATTTTTTCGATATTGACTCTTTCATCAATTTCTATTTAAATTAGTTCTTAAATTCTTCGGGCCTTAGCTTCTTTCTTCTAATCTTCTCCATGGCTTCTTAATAAATATTCTTATATATTATTAAGCTAATTTTACAGCTCTTGCTCGTCAAAATCATAAATTTCTTCTAATCCTGGTAATTGAATTTCCATTAAATTGTTAAATTTTACTTAATTATTAGATTAGCTTATTTGTGGAAAGAATGATTGGAAAGTAGTCTTATATGTATGTTTTTGTATTTTTCTTAGTTTTAGATAGCTTTGCAATACAAATTTTAAAAGCTATGATAAAGTAGGAAGTGGACCATTAGTCATTTTAGATCTATTTGATAATATTTGAATAATTTGTTATTCTTTTAACCAATGTGTACTAAATCTGAAATAAACAATGATTATATTTCTAGTGCTATATTCTCTATTCCGTGCATTATCCTCTAAATTTTGTATGTATTTGTAAGTTTAGAATTTTTAGTATATACTGCATACAATGAACATGCAAATGGTATCTGATAATCATATTTAATCGCCAAGTCCAAGAAGAATAGAATAATCTGAGAATTAACTAATAAAACTTAAGCAAGTTCTACCAATATTATGAATGAAAAATAATTGATAAAAGGCAATAATAAAATAGAAACTCCAAAATAAGAGAAACAGTGTATTCTTCTGAATATGATTTTGTGATGTACTTCTCGTTTATTTTTGTCCTAATTGTTGCTTTTTGATGTACTTCTCGTTTATTTTTGTCTTAATTGTTAAAATTATTTGTCTTAGTAAATCGCTTCTTTAAGTACTGTTTTAGAACTATGTATTAAGTATAGTTCTCATAAAAGGGCCTCTAAAGAACTTCTTAGATAATGCCCAAATGGCAGAGATTGTTCTCTAAAGCTAAGAAATGGCTGCCTTTTTAGTAGCCGAAGGCTTTACTAAGCTTTTGATCAGATTATAGCATTCTTTGATTTACTATTTAATTTGATTTTAAACCAGAAGTCGTTTGAAAGCTTATAAAATACCCTGTGAGACTCTTAAGTATAAATATCAAATGCCTAAATAGCATAACTAAATCTATAAGATACGTTCTACAAGTACTAGATAAGGAATAAGACGCACTAGGAAGTATAAAACTATTTGTACTGTCTATCCCATAGAAGTTGTCTAATCAAGGTAAATAATATGTAATAATAAATATCCAGAAAGAAGGTGCTGCAATTCTATTTGGAGATTAAATAAGTTAGTTTGGGTGCATCTTTAGTCTTAATTAATTGAATATATTTCAATCATAACACTATAATCATAAGTATGACTTTTATCATATAAAAATAAGAGCTTATTACATATAAATCAAATATTAACACTCAACGGTAGAATATTCCTTGTGCTTCTTACCCTCTTTAGTATTAGACTTGGTGTCTTTTTAGTATGTTGATTGCGACGGTACAGAAAAAACGCTATTATTATAATAGTTAAGACTATTAACACACATCGCTCAATTATAATGAGCATATCTGTTTATTTTAGTTATCTTGGTTCACCTCAGTTCCTTAGTTTCTTTACAGAATGTTTATGCTAAAAAGCTTAATACTCTCACACCTCAGATTACTCAGTATATAAGCATCCTAAAAGTTTGCGTCTTTATAATGAGTTCTAGGGAGGCTACGCCTGGTATAAAATCTCATTATTTTCTATATGAAAGTCAAAATCAGCCGGTAATCTATACATTTAAAGGTTTATATTATCAGTCTTATCAGTAAAATAGTTTAATATTTCTTTAACAATAAAGAAACAATTTTGCTTCTGTTGTTAAGTTAAAAGACAGCTTGAATCACCCATAATACTTATATTTCCGTAAACCTAAGGAATGTCTAATATTCCTAGTATTCCAGTGCTTTCAAATACACCTTTTTGTTCATTTCAACTTTCAATAGCAATAAGGAAATTGTTAGCAGGGAATCTGGTTATAGTAGCTGCATAGTTTAAAAAGACATTGTGATTTGCTATAGTTATTGTCTTGGAAATACTATTTGTAGTAGAAAATTCAATAAAATAGTCTTTTAGCAGCTCATTTAGCCCAGTTAAATCGGCTCCTCTTATTAGATTTTTGCCAATATTTTATTCCTTTTAAAACTAAGTAAAATCGCCTCATTCTGCAAAAATCATTAAGTTTAGTCCGTTTTCCTCTATATCATACTTAAGCTTTTTTTACTCATAATCGGTTAATTTTATTTCAGTATCTATGAGTAAAAGTGCGAAGTAATTACTAGCATCTATACATCCTCATTCACAGTTGAGAATATCTACGAAATACCCTAGATGTATGAGATATTCATACAATTCTATGTAGTTTGTATAAGGGTGATCTCCTCGTCAATCGTACACATATTCTCCTAAATCATCATCTCTTAAAGCATTGTACTCAGGATACTTCACAGAATGATATACATCCCAAATCAGTCTTTTTTACGCAATTGGAGCTTGTACAATGACAAATTTTATCTATATACTTCAGATTTCACTTTAATGCTTAATTTGAATCTCAAAAGCACACATTTATTCCTATTTTTCATTATTTTATATAAAGACTCCAATTTATCCATAGCCCTTTACTTGCTCTTGTATATTAACCTAAACCTTCACATTATTAGTGCAAACGCTTACTTTATTAACATCTATTTCCCCGTAAAACCCAAACGTAGTAACATTAAACACACTTGGAGGAGATTAATTTGCTAACCCCTACAAAGACCAAGGATAAAAGTAATTCTAAGTCAAATCAATTTCTTATGGGTAAATAAACTTTGAGTTTTTCTATAAAAAGCTCAGAGAATTTAAAATATCCAATCTCCCTGCTCCTTACTCTAAAATTGAAGGTTAATTCAATCTAATAGCTCCCTTCAACAAAGCTTAGTGTATTTCTATTCCAGTATAGTTTAACTATCTTAATAAAGAAATAGCAGCTGATACAACAGGCGTAGAAACTGAGGTTCCAGATCTTGTCATGCATTTCCCCTATGAAAACCCTATGACACTTTGGCCTATTGTTACCAAGTCTGGCTTAAATCTTCCAAATCCACTGCTTATTTCTTATAAAGTGGGTCCACGGCTGCTGAAAGCAGCCACTGATAATAAATCTTGGTCTAATGATCCCACACTAATTATAGAGGAAAGATCCCCGGGATTGTTGAGTGTTCCAAATCCAGGACCGTCGTTTCCAGCCGCGGCTACTATAATAACGCCCTTTTCCTATATTTCTTACAGCTTTTCCAGGAAAGGACGGTCTAGGTAGTCAATACCACCTGTTGATAAGTTTATTATATCAAGATTTAGAGTCAGGGCATAGTTAAAGGCATCTAAAAATCATGCTGTATATGAGTCCTAGGAAGAAGTAAATACCTTTAGCATGTATACCTATGAATCCGGAGCAATTCCTAAGCAGTTTTAATCAGTACCGGTTATTATTGATGCTACAAAAGTGCCGTGGCCTGAAACATCCTCACAGTTTTAGTCTGTAGTGAAATCTTTACATTCTGCTATTTTTAAGGAGTTGAGGGAGGATTGCTGAATACCGCTATCTAAAATACCGATTCTAACACCCTCTCCAGTTAAGTTCTTTTACTGTAGACTTTAAATGTTTAGATGATTATAAGCTGATACTCCTTGGCCAGATCCAAACAAAGTGACTGGCTTTTAAGAGTTTCTTTTATTTTGAAACACTTGTATATTTGGGATCTGATATAAATTAGTTGATAGATCATCAGGGATTTCTATGGATACAAAATCTGATGTCATTGATAAATCTGAAGTTGTATTAAAGTTTGTTATGAATTAGTTGATATAGTCTTATAATTGTTACCTTGGCTGATAACGATTAAATTTTATGATTAAATCTTCACTTTTTATAAACACTAACAATAATAAAATTACCATTATATTAATGTATTGCAAGGTTAACGTAAAGGAAGATCCATTTAGCCAGAGAATAAAATCAATGCTGGATAAAATTGACTATAACTGTGAACGATTTCGGTATAGAAGAAACAATATAAGAAAAACAGTCAGAGCGAAATCTTATAATAAGTAGTAAAATTACAGTATTTATAACAGTTTTTAATCCTCCCAAGAGAAAATTCAATCTCCATTCTAATTACAAGCATACAGGAACAAAACACCCTTAAAATTTCTTAACTCCAGGCTCAAATAAGACGTTAAACACAGACTACTGAAAACCCCAGCATAGAGAAAATTCAATAAATTAAAAAATCTTTCAACTCCTATAAAGAAGCTCAAAATTACTAAATTTTAAAATTTAAAATGTCTACAATACTCTAAAATTCATACCAAGAAGACAACGAACTCTACACACCGGCAATAGCAGAAGATCTAATTAGCGGATTAAACGAGTGACACAGTACTTAAGAAATAGTCCGCCTTACCTTCAAAGCTCTCTCGGACGTTATAAGAGCCCAGGGCAATGCCATAAAAGATTTGGAAAGAGAAATAAGTTGCAAATTTAACAATTACGATTTACAGTAACAGTTATCTTAAAAGGCTAATATTCAAGACGTTACTAAATCTCTTACAGAAATCTGCACAGTCCTTGAAACTAAAGTTGATATACAGGAAGTCTAAGAGATTATATAAGGAGGAAGAGTTGACAGGTAGACTAGATATGTAAATGAGTCATACTCAGCTGTAACGGAGGATGAGATTCACAGAATTTATAATATTCTAGATAAAAAGGCAAACTCTGCAGATGTAATGGAAGCCTTGCAGAATAAGGCTAATAAACAATCAGTGGCAAATGCTTTACATAGAAAGGCTAATAGAAATGAAGTTGAAAGTATGATGCAAGGAAAAGCAGATCTGGAAGAATTACAAGAAATTATCTAAACGTTAGAAAGCAGAGTGGATAAAAGAGATAGAGGAAATTAAGATGAGCATTTTAAGTAAAATGCTGAGAAATTGCTATAAGAAATGCAAGATGCTTTAAGTTATGTTAGGAATTTATCTAGTAATATAGGAACTGATGTTAAGGAGTAGATTTATAAGTTAAATAGATCTGTTAATCAATTAGAGTCAAACTACTCTAGTATTAATACTCATGTATAGCAAATTAGTATAGAGGGAAGAGGAATTTCATATAAGGAATTTGAAGAGACTATAAATTCTTTACGTAGTGATATGCAGTACTAGAATAAATTAAACTAAAATCAAATTCACGATTTATTACATACACAAGAATAGCCAAGTAGTGAAATAAATAACTTAATTTATCACTTAAAAGAACAAATATAAACCAAGGCATCTAAATTTGAAATAGATTCTTTATAAAATCTACTGAAGGAGCAATTAGAACTGATTGGAAAGGATTTATTAATGAAAGCTAACATAAAAGATATATGCACTTTGCTAGACGTCAAGGCTAATATAGACGAAGTAAACCGTTCCTTTGAGCATGTATACCAACAGATAAGAAAGCTAGGGAATTTTGACGAAATACAGTAGTTTATCCAAGACTAATCCATAGTAAATGAAGCTCTATGTGCAGAGAACTGTGTGGCAAGATGGCTGTGAAAATCTGGAAGAACATAATCAGGTAAGTATATACCCTGGGAAATACAAAGTGTTAATACTTGTCCCGATAATTTTATATGGGAAAAGGATAATACTAGCATATTAGCAATTGCTCCTGGACTCTATGAACTAAATTTCGGGTTCTTTATTGATGCCAATCCAACAGTGTAAGTGTTAGTGAATGGAGAGCCTATTTTGAATATAGGAGGGGAAAAAATATGGAATTTACACTCTGCTGGAAATGTTGCAGGCATTAGCAGTGTTTAGTTTGTAGCTCTTCCCGCACGAGCTAGAGTTGCACTTTGTATTTCTGTTGATTATAATGTTGAAGGGTTCTTAGGACTTAGAAAAATGTGATAATTTTGTAATAGAAGTTAATACTAAATCTTTACTAACTTAAACGAATTTGACTCAGTTGAAAATTGTCATAGGTATTTTCTATTGAAAAATGCATAGAAATTTTAGCCTACAAGTTGGCTTACTGTCTTATTCTAGTAGGAGTCGGGATGAGAAAGGTTATTGTGCTGTTTTATTTACTTTGATTTCAGGTCTATTTATACAACTTTATCGCTTTTCTGCATTTTATTATTATTGCCTCCAAATATTATAATTTTGCTTGTTTCAAGTTAAAATATTCCTGGATTCAATTATTAAAATGGTAAGTTTAGTTTTAAAACTGTTCATTTATTTCTGTACCTTAAAATTTATTTCAAAGCCAAATTCTAATCATAATTAATACCTCCAATTACAAAAATTCCGAATTTATTTGCAATGCATACTGAATTGGCTACTTTAAATGGTAATTTATCCAATTTAAATCATGGAGATTAACTTTCTCTTAATACTTCGAATGCTTTTGATGTTTCTCCAGATAAAATAAATAAATTATCCTTAAAAGATGCACAACAGTGATTTGTATGATCTTTATTAAGATAAGGCATATGCTATATTTGATTATGGTTAACGAATAAAACTTATTTTGGATTACTAATACCTCCCGATATAATAACTCCAGTTTTTCAAGGTAGTAATCTATAACCAGGCTTTGAAATAGAGATTTGAATAATTTTAGTGCTATAATCAGCTAAATCTACGATGACTAATTCTTAGTCAAAATGATCAAACATGTATATTTTTTCCTTCTACAGTCTATTTTTACTTTGCATTAATTCTATATTAGATCCTCTTATGCTCTTCTTTTATTTAGGAGTTGGAGGCTCTTTATTTTAATTACTTTGAATGCTTTAGTTTTATTCAATTTAATTTGAAGCATTACTTTAATCTAAAAACCCTTCAAGCATGCCTTACAACGCATTTATATAAACTCCGTAACACTGTTATTAAGTCTATTATATTACCCCTATGAATTAAAGCATTTCATCAAACACAGGAGCTCCGTTATTCCCTTAGCCTAAACTTGGACTAATACTAAAGAATTGATTGCGTGTATGATTAACTTTTATCTAGCATTTTGTAACTTTTAAAATAGGTATATTTTATGAAAAACCTAATAGATATGCTGCATTAGAGAAATTTTACTTAGGGGAAATCTGTAGTTTTATAGGATTAACAAAAGCTAATTTATCTTAAATTGCATTACTTATTTAATTCAATTCAATTACCACTATTTTGTGCTTATGCTTTGGAAATCCATTTAATTCCTATTAATTTGCTATTTGGAAAGTTAGATTTGGAAATTGTTCAAAGTTACCAACTATTCCTTATATTTCCTCAGAGTTATATTTAGGTATTATTGCATGGTATTTAGTAATCATAATACCATTTCCTATTACTGTATTGTTTTTTACTAATCTAAACATTGATTTGCTAAAATGACACCAATCCTAATCATCTTAAATAGGAGAAAGTACAGGCTTTATTTGCATTGTTTTATCTATTTTACCCTTCAGCTTTTAGAACTTATGCAAGTCATTGTTATTTGCTATTTAATTGGATTGGTTACTAAGTGCAAATTATTATAAGCTTGTTTCTGGCCATTTTTGAATAATCTGATCTCTGATTCCCTTAAATAGGATTTTATTTATATCAATTTTCAGTTAATCTCCTTTATGCTCTATTATGATAATTCTACTGTTCTTTGAGCTGCAATTTCCCATTTTAATTACTAAATTTTTGTATAATACAATAAAATGAAACCCTTTAATTGGATTTAAATGTTCTATATGCCTAAAATCAGACAATATGTCATAAAACCCTGTATATTTCCTTTAAAATGAACACAGCTAACATACTAATTGATATATGACCATTTGTGGTATGCTGACTACTATTAATAATATATACAGTCTATTAAATGATGCTAGATGCAATTTTCTACAACTTTTAACATATTTTAATATTTTAGCAACATTCTAATTATTCCTCTAAAAGGCGTTTAAGTTCTTCCATTCTAGACTTAATTCTATCTTAAACGGAGACTTTAGCTTGATTTATTCGTTTTGATCTTGATATTTCGTTGATTGTTTAAACTATTCTTTAGTAAGAATTTTGTTATAAGTCATTATCAGCAATTAATTAGCATAATTTAATATCTTCAGCAAGAGATTCACAAAGTTCTTATAATTAAACATTGTTTTCCCTAAGTAATTCTTGTATTTCTGGAATTGAATTAAGTTATGAGCATAGATCTGCTGGTGTACTGGTTCTTGTGCTTTGGCTTTAATTATCGTCGGAATCTGAGGTTCTATATATGAGCTACCTTTAACGTCTAAGTTATCTTATTGTTTTTAAAACCCTTGAATCAACACTCATGTTTTATTATGAAAATTATTTAAAAGCGTTTAAAATGATAGTCTTAACTTTATAGTTAAATTTGTAGGATAGTAAATTGCTATAATTAGTGTGTATTAATTTTCAATAGGTTTCAGGATTTGTTTTAAATTATTATGAGTCATGGGTTAATAAGTTCTTAGTAATGTCTTATAAAGGTATTGAAATATGAATAATTTACAGCATATCGAAAGTCTTGTATTATATACATATGAGTATTTAATAGTTATATAAAGGGGATATATTCACTAGATTGTAAAATAATCAACTATCATTATACCATTCGCTGTATCATAATAGTATTCTAATCAGAGTTGATAAGTTTCAACTTAACAGCACAAATCCATGCATATTTTACCTTGTACACTTGTAAGATAATAATATGAAATCTACCTAATAGGAACAAAATACACAACAGTATTAAAACATTCCTTAGCCCTATTAACCCCAGCCTTAGGCTATCGAGCTCTAATAAAATCAAGTATAATTTTCAGCTCCTCCTTACTCTGCTTATGAATAAAATTAATAGAATTATATCTAGTAAGGAAATTTACCTCCTGCTTAACCCTACAATTAGATGAATGCTTATGCGGATCCTAATTTCATACCAATTGCATATCCTAGTTAACAGTAAGTACCAATGCCACCCCAATAAATGAATATAATTCCAATCGAAATTAAATAATAAATAGAATCTTAAATACAGGAAGGTTAAAGTGATTATGAAAGAAGTAGAAAAAGAAGAAGATTAATCATTATAGGAGGAGTTATTATCGTAATAATTGTAATCGGAGTATTTATAGCTGGATCTGTTTGATTTTAATAGGAATTTTATAATATAATCATCTTTGAAAGTTGTTGTATATATTTTCTATGTAATCATTAATATTGTAAAATATGGTATAACACTTAGAATATGCTTATAGAAATTAGAAGCTAAGCAAATTTATAATCTATGATACAGTAAAACTACTACATACTTTGTTACCTAAATGAAAGTATAGCAAATGAATTAAAATAAGTTTTATACCAAATTTGTTAATAAATCCTGCTTAAGCAGGAGTATAAAATATTATCATTTGAATATTTTGTATCTCTTTTAAAATCTCTAAATTTTGTTGGAATAATGTAGCATTTTTGTTGTTTAAAACACCAATAAATTAAAGATTTTTTTTATACTAGGTAATGAAATTACTCACCTGAAACCTAAACTCATAAATCCTCAGCTCAATAGACTAATAAGAGCTTCTAATAGTTTATAAAATTCTCATATAACGCTTTCTCTAATAAGATTTTTGATAAAAGTATATTTAGTTTTAAATGTACAAAAAACTTATTAAATATACTAATTTCCTCATGTCAAGTCTCTAGATCTGAAAGAAATCCGAATTTCTCTGCAAAAATCTTCTAAGATAACCTCAATTCCTCCTAACTCTCTATCAATCTCCCAAAAATTCCTATAAATTCCCTACAATTTCTTTTAACTCCCCTCCACTTAATTTCTCTCAATCCTCTCTCTATCATCTTCTCCCAATTCTCCCAATTTCTTCTACCACTTCCCCCATTTGATTTTCCACCAACTAATTCCAACCACATATTTCCATTTTCCCAGCTTAAAAGCGGGTGGAGAACTAATTATATAATAAAATGTCTAAGGCCGTAATCTTAATCGCAGTATTAGCTCTTTCCCAGAGCTTCGTGCTCCCATCTCTAGCCAAATACACAATCCCAATCACCCAAGAGGACTTGATTGCCTTAAACGGTGGTCTGATTAAAGGTTTGACTAACAGTACCAGCAACGCCTGCTTCAAGGCCTTGACTGCTGCCAATACCTCAGTCAATGGAGTTTTGACTCTATTAAACGAGCTTTCTGAAGGCCAATAAGTACAAACTTAACTCGCCGCTGCTGTTGAGGCTCTTGTAACTGAATTATCCAACGCTGGAGACACTTCAGTATGTGACTTTGAAGGATATGGAGAGGCTTTATCTTAAGTCAGTTCATCTACCATCACTGAGCACTATTTATTCCACGGAAGTGCCATCAACAAGGATATCAACAACTTGAACGACCCCAACGGAACTTACGCCGAAGCTGGATATGATCTTGGTAATGCATTATACCTTTTGACCGGAGTTGCTCTTGGAGGAACCTCTTCTTACTAAATCCCAGTAACCCCCGCTGATTATGCTCAATTAATCGAAGGAATTGCTCAAGGACTTAGCCCTAGCTCCACTCTTGACACATGCGCCAATGACCTCGTTGCCCTTACCCCCAAACTACAAGACCTTTTGACCTCTGTCAAGAATCTTGCTGCCGGAAAGGGAAATATCTTCAGTTTAATCAGCCAAGTTAAAGCTTTCACTGCCTCATTGACCACCGCACAGACTGATTGTGCTACTGAACTTTCTACTTGCGTAACCACATTATCTGAAATCACCTCTGACGAAATCGTTGCCAATTATAACAGCAACTCTAGCACCATCAATGCTGATTTAGTAGAATTAAAGAACCCATCTGGAAGTTATTTAAGTGGAGGAAAGGCTCTTGGAGAAATCGTAAGATTATTGACTGGATGCCGTGATTAGTTTTATTAATTAGTGTTTTAACTAAAATTCTTGTTATTCTTTAATGGACTCGGATTAAAAACAGTAAGTGTTGGAGTTTTTGAGGGAACATGTGAATGTGACTGGGCTTGAGATGGAGGTGAGGTTGGGAAGGTTCATTTTTCTGTCCGAGAACTTCGTGTAAAGGCATTCAGGAGTACTTGACTGGCAGAAGACGCGGTACAGGTTCGAGTGTAATGTGAATGGGACTGTGTTTTAATAGGAAATGCAGGAACTAAGGGAGGCGGGGTATCAGGAGTCCAGAAAGCAACTACGGGACACGAATTGGCAGGAGTACAGAAAGGTTGTTAATTTAAAGACAGGTGAGACTAAGTTTAAGTCTAAGTCTAGATTAAAGACTTTAGATATAATGATAGATGCTGAGAAATAGACAGGCATAAGAATATGTGCTAGCTAGGTACAGACTCCTCATAATATACCGGATTTTGAGAAAGAGGAAAAAGCGTTTATTAGAACTAAGACGATATGGGGATTTTAGGATGCTTGTGTTAAATACCGTCTTACTCAGGTGTAATCGAAAAATGGGAATGATAATTAATTAGAAGTAAGGCTGAAAAAAAATTGGATTGAAGATATCGCTACAATGAGGGATGATCGGGCTATAGATCAGCTAGAAGTACAAGCTTTAGATAAAATTATAGACATTAACCGATTCTATAGTGATAGTCAGGTGTTTGACTCAGGGATTCAGCCTAGTTATAGAGGGCAAAGACGAGGCAATAGAAGAGGGGACAGAAGAGGAGACAGAAGAGGAGGCAGAAGGGGAGGCAGAAGAGGGTATTCTGCCCATGATGGCCCAGATTATTCGGATATTTAGTTACTAATCTACTTCTTAAATGGTAAAACTAGCCAAAAATCAGCCACACAGCTTATACTTAGTAATCCTGCCACTATCATTCGTATAATACTAAAGCCACTGAAGTCAAAAATCTCAATAATGTCAACAATCGCTACTAAGTAACCAGTAAAAATTGGAAGAGTCCAGCTATCATTTAACTTACTCAAAGCTGAAAATGTTATTGCAGCTGATGCAACGGAACATGGCAAAAATACCAGAGTCATCCAAACCACTGTATATATAGAGTCGTCTATACATAGTATTACCAGAGTGATTAGAGTGATTATCTTTAGAGGTATCAGGCTCTTTATGTCATCAACTCTCGATTGAATTCCTGAAATCACGGCACATACCAAAGCTGATATAAAGCAAAACGCAGCCAGGTAGGTACAGTATTTGTAATAAGTCCAGTTCAAAGAATCAGATACTGAAGACTCGTTTAGGGTAAAAAACTCAGCAAATGTTAAAATAATCAGCCCAAACCATAAAATCGCCCTATTCTTCACAGGAGCTTTCTAATTTGGGGTTATAGAGGAAAAATACTTAAAAAAGAAGGGAACAATGAACATAAGTACTCAAATACAGATCAATCCTATAAAGCTTTTGCCGGATGACAGGGAAATTGGAATAAGTGAGCCAATTCCATAGCCGAGCAAATTAAACGTTCCAGTTGCAAGCATCATTGTAGTTTTCCTTTCTTCTTTATAGTTTTAAATAAACTCCAAAATCAAGTAGAATGGTCCTCCCCCGAAAAGTAATAGCTCCGATATGGCTACTAATAGTTTATTGTCATAATACCAGCAGAAATATGCGCATATATTCGATGCAACGAGTATAATACTACTAACTGAACTGGCTATTCTTATTCCAAATCTTTTTATAATGAATTTTAAAGGAAACATAAGTAAAATACTCAGGAAGTAATAAAGGCGGTATCCTAGATCAACATTATGCTGTTTTATGAGCTGATAACGCATCTCATCTATTATGCCCCAATTTAATGAGGATAAAAAGCATGAAAAGAGCAAAACACCAAAAAATCTGAATCTGCGGTTGTCATAGGAGTCTCCTAGTAATTATCTCTCTTCTTTCAGCTTTTTCTGTATATTGAGTATAGCTCGTTCTGTATCTTAGGATTGCTTTTCTAGATTTGTGTTGTTTTATAACAGAGGAACTTGTTTCTAACTTTGATAAGACTTTTGGTATTTTCTTTGGTAAGATCGTATTGAGACTAATACCCTTTTAATATAATCTTTAGACTCAAGAGACTTATACAGATCTCTGCGGAGACTTAGGGGTATAGATTCTTAGTCATTGAATGAAATTACTCTAAGATACAATTCATCTTACCACTCACCAAGTTATTGGTTATGCAGTATGATATCATCAGCTATTTCCTGTATGTCTTAAGTATCACTGATTAAACTGTTGTAATTAATTGAAAGCTGATGAAGAATAGCTTATAAGGAGGCTTTTAGATCTCGGACCTCTCCATATAAGTTTTGCCAACTATTCTGCATATTTATTATTAATTATTTGTTATATTTTTAAAGTAAGCTGTTTTCTTGAAGATTTGACCTGTGTCGTGGGATTTATACACTTGTTGGTTAGCTCTATAAATTTGTTACTTCTTTCCTAGATTTAATTAGTTTAAAAGAGGAGGTAACTCGCTGGAATTTTCAAGGTTGTTTAACATGTTCTTTTGCATTTTATTAGCTGTGTCTATTTATATACGCTTGATTTTACTTCTTAGTTCATATTATTGCTTGAGTACAAATGAAGTATCATTGATAGCAGGCCTGGGAGTTAAGTTGCACTTTTAAATGTTTTTTGGTGTTATTGGTAGAAAGAATTTTGGACGATCTTTTAAGTTTTATCTTGGGGAAAAGAATTGCTGTATTATACCTTTTTATTGCCTCTAAGGAGACACTAGGGTAAAGTTATTGTTTTCTTTGTTATCTATGCTTAGGCAAGGTTTCTTGAAATTGTATTATTTATCAAAAAAATTATTGTACTTATGTTGTTTCCTTAAATTCAACTGTAAATTAAGATTACGCTATTATCTGACTCTTTCGTTTAAGCTTAGCATGCTGTTTCTTTCTTATTTAGGTTTTACTGGGTAGTTGAAATAATTTTAACTCAACTCTTATATTTTAAGATAATCCATTATTTAAATTTATGAAAACCTTTTTATCGAATTTAGCAAAGTAGTAAATATAGTAAGGGAATATTGTAATATTTTTATTTTCAAAGCATATTAGTGTCCAATCTTAAAGGTAATCGTATTAGAAGGTTAAAATAATTGAAGAAGGAGGGTAAAATGTGCCAACTCTAGGTATTAATGATATTTTTCCCATTTATGATAAATATAAGATAATTTCTCATTTAGCTTTCAATAAATCAAAATATTCCCGTTTACATGGACATTGTAGATTGCTTTAATATAAGTAATATTTGTCCTTTTTTAAATAATTACAAAATTTTATGTTGAATACATGAACTACTACAAAATTAATTACAATGATTCCATATAAATAAAAGCGGAAGGCTGTATAAACTAAAAATCATTTTAGAACATTGTTGAAATAAAATAAATGGGTTGCTGTACGGCTAAAAGCACATCTCAATCATAAGTGATTATCTCTTCTATAATCAATATGAAACACAACAGAACTAAAACACAATAACCAAAGACAGAAATAGAGCTTCTGTACAAAAAAGTAGTTGAAGCTCCCATTCTAAATTTAGGAATAAATCAACTTTATACAAAGAGAAGAAGTTAAGGAAATAAAACCATGGATGATAGTGGAATTTTACAAAATAGCTAGTAGTATAATAATTTTATTGTAAAGTAATATTTTGTTTATGTTTTTACCAAAACTTAGTATTTAATGGTATTCTGATATAGTTTGATTTAATCCTTAAAATCTTATATAAATAATACTTTTTTGATAATTCTTAAACACATTAATACCAATGCTTTTATGCATATACATTATATGCAAGCATTCGTACATATCTTACTTCAAAATAAACACTAAGAATAGCTTAAACTTACTTTCCTCCAAATTTTTCAACTTTTTTAAGTGCAATTATATCTTCCTTAATACATTCTCGTAAGGAAAGTATTCACAGTATAGAGTTATAAGGCTTTATATAGTCAGTGAATACTCAGTAGAAATTAAATTATACATTTTAGCTTCCCTTATTCGGAAATACCCTTTCTATCAGTAAATACACTAAACTCAACACAATACAAAAGCAATTAGATCATTTCTTTTGTAATTGAAGCTCTTCAGGAAATATCAGCTATGACTTTTCCAGAAATAAATCATTATACTAGAAGAGTTGTCAATATACTTCAATTCTTGACTTATGAAGTTAATGGAATATATAATAGTTTAGCTCACAGTTTATCCTAAAAATATAACTATTATCACCCTAATTGCCTTACCTAATGACTTCTAACTGTTTAATTTAATCCAGCATACACTTCCTACTTATACCCAGTACTTGTTCAAAGTGAATTTAAATTAATTCTTTTACAGTTATTCATTGCTAGGACGAGAAATTAAAAGTTATCCCTATATACTAAAATTTAAAGTATAAAAATGCTTATACACAAAACTTATTATTCAAATCATCTAATAACTACAGTAGCTTTTCTTAATTTCAGGTAATTTTCGACGTTTTCTGGGCTTAAATTTAATAAAATCTAAAACTCGCTTGCTTAGCAGTATCTTAAATTTGTGCTTGGGTCCTGATACTTCGATAAAGATCCACATATATCACAGTACTTTTTACCAGGTTTAGTAGAGGGACCAGCTTCAATGTTTTAGTAGTTCGGAATATGAGGCATATAATCCGGAAAGTTCTCCCCTTATAAAATTTGCCTAAAAGTCTTTTAGGATCTAGGTCTTGTAGAATTTCCTTAGAAGTTTTTAACCTTAAAAGGAGTTTTCCGTAAAAACTTAACATTAGACTTTGCTTTTGCTGTAGAAAAGCCAGGTTTTGCACCTTTTTCTGCATATAAATTACTCTTTCCAGTTTTCCCCATATATAAATATAAGATGGAGTTTTAGTTAATTTAACACAAAGTATGATAAAAACACTTATTTTACGGATCTAGAGAACTCGATTATACAGTGAACATTACTTCTATGCTTCTTATTTTTCGACTATCTCTCCGGATACCTTTTTATCCCTTGTTAAAATTTCCTTATATTAAAATAGAAAGGGTATTATTACGACAAATCTGTCACAATATCCTACCATTTAACACAAAACAAACTCTAGCTTCTTTAATCACTATCTCCTAGAATAATCCAGTTCTAAAGACTTGATTCCTTTACATTTTCTACTTAATTATAGCAATCAACTGGACTAATAAAAGTAGTGTCAAACCCAAGTATACAGCAATAATGGTTATAGCAATGATACACATATGCTTTCTTCTTATTTCTTAGTCCTTTGCAAAGCTATCTGTGAGCTTTATCAGGGCTCATTCCTTAAGTCCTAAATTATCCTTATAACTTGAAAAATATCCTGGATTTCCCCCTTACACCTAGCTTTCTGTTGATGATATCGAATCATTCAATAAAAGTTTTGTTTCCTACTTGCCCAACATCTCTTTAAGGATCTAGCTGTAATAAATCAATTGCTTATTCTTATGTAATAAGTGGATTATTGCCTATATTCAACTAGCAAAATAAAAAATTTCAAGAACTGACCAGACATGAAATTATACTATTCTTTTTATCATGCGGCCTTGACATTAATTATCATCTCTTAATATCCATAAACTTCGCAATTTTTTAAACTTTTTATTTTCTCTTTTTCCTTATTGGCTAATCAAATGTTTCAAGTTCTTTTATTTATGAGATTATAGCTTTAACGGGCTGCATTACATATGATTTAGCTTTACGTCTGTTCTTGTTAGCTGATGCAAATTCAGGTATAAGTTCTAAAAGCGAGGGATCGTATTGAAATTAATCCATTTAATTATTAACTAAGGCTTTGCAGAGGGAGTTAATCCACTTAGATACCATTGATTTGAAAATTTCTATGTAGAAAATTTGAGACTTCATATCAAGCTTGTACTCTTAAAGCATTCTGTACTGTGTTTTGTTATCTTATACTAAAATTTGAGTCACTGAAAACTAAGTTTTGTCTTGATTTTTAGGTATGTGGACATACACTATTTCATTACTATTTCCAGTCATTTACACCTTCTCGTGAAACTCAAAGGATTTGTATTAAGGAAGAAACTGATGTGAGGATTCCTATTCGAATGATTTTTTATTATAGTTTGGGCAATTGAAAGATTTAGCAAAGGGATCCCACTTTAGTCTTAAGTTTTGATTATAGAGCTACACTCTAATTTAAGAACTGATTTCTCTGTCAAATTCGATTGTAATAAGAAAGATTTACTAGCTTCATTGGACAGTCGCTTTATTTTTCTCATATGTATGCTAGTAATTTCACTGATTCTCTTATAAAATCTTCTTGAAGTGCTCGTAATACTCCTAGTATGTTTTATTTTTGAATTTGATTGCCCTTTAAGATGACTTTTTACTCAAAAGCTCATTTACACTGGCCATACTAGGCTCATATAAACTAGGAAGATTTTCTCTTTGACCGCAACAACCCATTATTGGTTATTTTTTACCCGAAATTAATATGTCCAAGCAATACGATGAAACCGGGTTTTCTAAGCCCAAAGGGCCTGACACCAAATGCTAGGGCATCTTAGATTTCCTCAGGCCAGCGGTGGAATTGTAATGCGGAAAGACGTTTTCTGCTTTTAGCTGCAAGGAGTACTCGGAACAGGAGGTATATGGCCGTAACTACAAAATTAGAGTCTAGACACCCGAAGAAAACTTAAGACTTCATGCTTACGAGCAGCCAAATGGAAAAATTCATTTCAGCGGTGTAGATAGGGTTTTTGATGAAGAGTTGGGAATCAATTTACCAATTAATTTGAAGAATCATATAGTTGATTTTTCAAGGCGTGATAAGCTAATTTAGGTATAACTTAATTTGTTATTAAAACTATTTAGGTAATTTGATATTATGTACCATGCTAGTCTTCCGTAATTTGGAGGGAAATCGGGAAATCGTTTTGAGATAAGCCCTATTCGTCTTTTTCAGTACTTAGAATCTATGTTAAGTAGGTTATCGTCTGATAAAGAACTTAAAATATTCTGGAAATGATCTTCAGTTATTGTAATTTCTTATAACATCTAATCATTATGTACATAAGAGTTTAGGACTTATTCTATGTTTTCTGATAAAAATATACCGTTTTGTAAGGCAAAATTCCTTACTTTTTAAATGGTTACTTACTTTAGAGAAACATCTCCATCTAAAACAGTATCTTAGAATGATTAAGTAAATAAGCCGTCGATTTATACTAAAACTTAATATTCTGGGTATAATTGGCCTATTACTATTAAGAAGTCTTCAATTTCTATTAAGTTTTCATCTTGCTGTGCTAAAAGTCCAAAAATATTTCTTATGTTGATTTCAATTTAGTCATAATATTCTTGGCATTTTTAGCATATTATACTAAGAGCTTCTTACTTCTCAATGATTCCTGATGGATTAAGCATCTTAGGATCTGGTTTTACAATCTTTTACAACTCTTCTAAAATGCTATTTACAGCATTATATTAGATCTTTGATGCAATGATATCTTTTACTGCTTCATATACTCTAATATAGGGGATAGTCTAACTGTCTAAATAGTCTTCTACTAACAGCAATACTCCTTATCCAGACGATTGTATATTAAGATAACATTAAAGATAAATCTACAATACATCAAATCTATAGTTTTCCTAGTTGACTAATCCTCCAAGTCCAAGTACTCTTATACCTTGATTAATTCTAGGATTTTAGTGATTCATAATCATATTCATAATGAAGTTAATGTACTTCTACTCAGCAACCTTTTTTAAGCCGAATTTTTACAAATAATCCTCAAAAATTAGCTCTAAAATTCCTTTTTATTTAATTTCACTCTCAGATTTCTCACTTAGTTAGCTATATATAACTCCAAGCTACTTATATAACATTTTATAAGATACTTTATGGCTCTTCTGTATATAATCCCTTTAATTTTTTGCTATTGACTAAATTATCTTATTAGAATACAGCTCTGCTATCTAATTTCCCTTTCTCTCACTGAAATTAAACTCATTAAACTTAGTAATAACTTTTACTCTTTACTTATACATATCTGATTTATACTTTTACTAAAGTTGATCTGGAAGGTCATCAGTAATAAACTCATTTAATTCATTAATAGCATCATTTTTACCAATTTCAAAGCCAGTTGTATACCCAGCCTATCATGATTTCTCATCAACTCCTTCTTATAAGTATCCTTGGCTTTTAAATTCATTAAGAGTTTCTTAAGATTATGGTCTGATACTTTCTAACTATTGCTGTCGTAGTGAATCATACAGTAATTTAAGATTTAGATGATCTACATTTTGTATATCGAGATATTGCATCGTTAGTTCCGTCATACTTTCCTTTGCTTCCATTTCCAGTGTTTAACTAGGGATTTTCACCTTCTATTAGTCTTCAAATTTCAGTGTTTCCTTATCTGGGAAATATTATGCATCATTGCTTATGCATTACAGCAATCTTGAGTTAAGGGAATACAAATTAAATGGAAACTTCTCATGTTGAATTTGCATATTAAATTAAACTTAAGTTTCTTAATCTTTTAGCTCAGTTTTATGATACTGGGTTTTACCAATTTTCCTTTTGGGGATTTTAGTTTAAGTAAATGCGTTTTTGAATTCATCTAAATGTTAGACGTTATACTCAACTATTTATTAGGTTTTAAAAATAACATTTTCTATATCATTATATAGGTTTTCTTTGCTTAGTTCCTTTTTGCACTCAATAAGTTGATTTTTAAGTTAATCGAAATCTATTGGACTTTAACCATTATTCAATCTTAGTATGTTATACTTCTTAGTAATAATTTTATACTTTTCCTTATATTTACTTGCTTTGTTTTATAGTATCTATTACATATTGGTAAAATGTGCATTATGTTCCTTCTTTACTCTTTTTAACTCAACCAGGTACTTTTTTACGAATTATTTCCAAGTTGACACATATTTAGTAAGAATTTCATTCAATAGCTTTCCTCTATCTACACATTGCACACTAATCTATCTTATAAGTTCTTTCAATCCAGCCTTACATACAAGTTAACATTTCTTAGCCTACTGATTATCAAAGCTTTCAATCTTATCTCATTCTAACTCCTTTTTTAAATACTCAAACCAATCCCGTAATTTTTTAACCTCTTATCGGCTAGTGGGAGGACCAAGGTATGTGTACTATCCTTCAGAAATATCAGTTATATCTGAATCAAAGAAATTGATTTACTAGAACTGCTTTTCATTTATATTAGCATAAGACAATTACTTTAATTGATCAACACATTTCTTATGCTTGCAGGGAGAAATTTGTAGATTCCCTCTATCAGTTAATGATCTAAGAATACCAAAATGGTCGCTTTGTTTTACAATATTTTATAATTGTCCAATTTCAGTTGGAAGCATTTATTAAACTTTCTTTGGGCTTTATAGACTAGATAGGCTATTATTCTATCTTATCGTTCTAATTCTAGAATCGTTAATATATGAAATATCGCTATTAGCTGGTGTTTTGGATCTATTCTACATGTTTTATCTTAGCATTCCTCTTATTTGGCTTCTATCGAACTATTTTACCTAAGCCCTTTAATTGCTTTAACTTCTTTTGAATCTAGACCTATTAAACAACCTAAATTCATTTAGCTTTTAAGACTTATCAGAAGATTCCATTTAATATAAACTAACTAAAAAGTTAACTAATTGTCCTCAACATCCTCTTCATATGCTTCGGGGAAAAACTCAATATTCAGCTCTTTTATCTTCTCCCATACAAATCTCTCCATTCCATCACAGTCTTCTACATTCTTGTCCTTAATATACACCAAGAACGCCATATACGAATACACGGAATGCTTAGTCATGACATGCTCCTTAAACCCGCAGACACTCTTATCAAAATACTCCCTCCCAGTCCCGCATATGAAACATGCAGAATCCTTTAGCTCTTTAAGTTCTTTCCTCTAATCTCTTAATTGTGCAAATGTATCGATAATTATTCCCGTTACAATGTTCAATAGTAGAACTATAAGCAATATGAAGAAAAGAATGTCAAACCAGAATCTTTCGGTGAAATTTTCGTCGCTTATATTAGGAGAAGCTAAGCCTTCACCTATACCTCCACCCATTCTAAGGCCGATATACCAACTGCTTACGAAACACTCCCATAAAGTGCTGCAGAAGGTTTTCATTTAAGCATCTTCTCCTGTTCCGTCGTAGTATTCCGCTAAATAGTAAAATCCGTATACAGAGAAAATATACACACCTATCATGATTAATAGCAATGCTAGTAGAAGTTGTTTTCAGTTCTTTGTAACAGACTTTAAAATATTCACAAGATTCTGATTTCTTTTGATTATATCTAGAAGCAGTACTGAATATAGTAATAAATAGTTGAAAGCTACTATAGAAAGTATGAAGAATAGTAAGTGATATTAAGTATTGAAATCCATACAAAGATATAAGACTTTCTTTAATATGCTTGTTTGACTATATGCTATATAATAATCAATTTTCTTGTTTTCATCTTTCATTTCAGTAAGATATTTATCTAGTATCTAAGACTGATAGTGAGGTAAATCTACTACTTTTATCTTTTTTATGCTTTTCCTTTTTATAATTCTTCTAATTATTATGATTGGATAATACTCGGCTAAGTAAGAAATGAACCCAATTTATGCGAATATTAGTTGCAAAATACCTAAAAATACTAGAAAAGCGTAATCTGAAGTCATGGAGGCTTCAAGTTATTCTGGATCTGTTACTAAAAATAAAATATAGAAGTTTATTACGAAAAGAGTGGCCAAGGAGCAGTTATAAAACATATTTCATTTACCGAATAACTTATACATTATTCTCTCCCTAAAGATATTCTATCTATGCTCCATTTCAAACCGGTATATATCAATATTTCGTATTAATTTTTCAAGACTTTGACTTCTGGTTTGCTTTACATTAATAATTTTAGCTTGAGTATAAGAGGATAAATACTTACACTTAAATGGAATAGGAAAGAAATGAATTTCTGATTATTAGCCCCGTCTTAGTTCTACTTACCCAATATAAGCTAGATAGAAAGAGTACCAATCTAGTTGCTATCTAAAGGCCTTTACGCAGAATTACTTTAGAAAGTTAAACGAGCTTTGATTTATGACATTTTCCTGACATACTAGCTCATTGAACTCCTCATGATACGGGACAGCTTCTTTTAGTTTTAGTAGCAAAATCATTATCTATATTCCTGTTTTAACTATATAAAGATCTGCTTCGGATTATTTATTGTTATAATACTTCGACTAAGACATATCTTCTATTATCTCTAATTGCACAATGCTTTCCTTTCCTTGTATATGCTTTTCATGAATCTACTTAGCAAATTCCTTCAGTGCATTTAGGTCCAAGAAATTCGCTATTTTTAACCGTATTTAGAAGTCATTATCACACTCAGTAATGGTTAGTATCAGTTAAACACAGGAATTAAGCATTTCCATTGCCTCTAGCGATTACTTCTACTCTAATAATTTCATTAAAGAGTTTATAGTTAAATACAAATCCACAGAGTTCCCCAGAATCTCCTAGTTTTCTCTACAGGGCCCAGTTATAAAATCAATCAAAGTGTCAATTGATCCCATTACTATATCATACCACTCATTAATCTCATAGCAATTTTCAGCACAATAGATATTATCAATGAAAAAGTCAAGTAGAATCTTCACTAAATTCACTGAGCCTTTATTTTCATTGATTACATCCAGTTTTTCCTATAAATCCTCATCTTCATCATCATTTTCCTGGTTATCATCCTCCTCATCTTTCTACTGTACTTCGATCATTTATTTAACATCTTCCACAGTTTTTAATTAGGATCTCATAAAATTCTGTAAAGGTGTCATGCAGTTATCACACATCAATTGTAAAAACTTTACTAAGCTTATACAGAACTTCTACCTTGGGCTTAATTGTAGGATTGGTTATATGAATTCAGCCATTTCCTCTGCACTAGCTTCTTAGTTCTGTAATCTACATTGTTATATCAAATCAGCTGTATTTTTTATCCTGTCTGATGCAGTTTCTAGCTCTTTTTAGATGAATTAAAAGAAATTATAAAACAAGTCGTTCATTTCTAGGTAATTTTTAAATTGCATTCTAAATTCATACGTTTGATTAACAAAAATTATATTCAGCATTTATACTGCATTTTAGAGCACTTCAGAGTTTAGGTCTGATAAAATAGCTGTTATAGCGTCTTATATTAGTAGGGATTTCCAAATTACTGTTTGTATAGATTTAGTATGCTTATGGTCACACATACTGAAGAACTTGCCCATTAATCTAAAGAAGCCTGATTTACAGTTTCCATGGTAAAAGGTTTTCTTGATTAGTTGAATCTAATCTGCTACTTATTTTAAATCAGATTTATTTAAACTATTAGTCAAAATACTGTTATAGTAGGGAAGAGTTCCATTTATCAGAACTTTGTTAATAAATTCTTTATAAAATCCCTTTGTAGTGTTGCTTTAAACCAATTATTAGGCAAATTCTGCAAGCTTTGAGTCAAATTGTATATTATTTTCCTGATTACTTTACTTTGGTTATAATTAATAATTTATATCATATGATTTATAAGCTTCTATATGACTGGAAAAGAGCTTTTACAATTTGTTTTTCTTTTATTTAACATAATCCTATGGACTCTCATTATTTAATAAAAAGTTTTTACAGTTTAGTATCCTTAACAGAAGATAAGAACAGTCAAATTAATCATTTTAAGAATTTATGTGATTTATCTTGCTATGCAGACTACTAATAGCTTTCTAAACATTTGATATTAGTACTTCATTATTAGAAAATTAGCAAAGAGAGGGAATATATTCTATGAGTCCCTTTTATTATAATTAAGTTGTTTTATTGCTTAATAGAAACTATAGAAAATTTAAGTAATCGTCACTTTCATCTAGATTCCTAATAAACATTGTACTGTCTAATTTATAAGGTTTGCTATTAGATCTAATACCCTCGTAAACACCCTGCTCACCAATTCTAATAATTTAATCCTCCATTCCCTTTATAATTTAAATCACCTGGATTGAGATTTCTAGCATAACTTATAACGTTGATTAGTTCAATTTAACCTCTTATGAATTAATATTAGCTAAATAAGCTTAAAAGTAAAGGTCAAAAATAGCACTTTTTACTCTTATATCATGATCTTATTATAGTATATCTTTTATCACGTTCTAAGGAAAGGTTTATCTCACTATTTTTTGTGAATATGAGTTTTTATAGCAAGTTTCACTTAAAATTGTAATAATTAGTGAAATAAGCATCGGATGCTCATCGTAATAATCTATGCTTTGAATCTTTTACAGGGCCCTTATAATCACATGAGTAGCTATTATCTATATACGCGTTTTAGGGACACCTGATCTATCAAACATAATTGACGATATTCAGTATAATTTAGACATAAAAATATCCTCTTTTCCTTTATGAACATGTTTTAATAAAGCGTTAAAGTACTTTTGTATGCTTTCAATAGTTAAATAGGAAAAATTAGTAGATTCTTGCACTAATTTAGATGATGTTATGATAAAAGTATCACAGGTAGTAATATCTAGATAATTGTAAAGCACTTATTAGTTCTAAGTGTTATTTTTTACTAAATAGTACAAAATACTAATAATGCTCGATTAAATATTAGCAATTTTAAATCTTGCATCGAATAGTTTATCATTTGAGCAGTTTTAGCAGATTTTGAATAATTTTGCTAAAAGTTTTAATAGACCTAAATGTCTTGATATATTTTAGAACTTTAAATAGTAATAAGAGTCTTTCATCTAAGGCTCATGGATTAAAAGCAAAGTTTTCCTTAAGTTGGACCTTAACTCATTCAAATTTTAAGATTATTGATTATTTACTAGTTCTAAATCGTATTTTAAGTTAAAATAGACATTATTATTTTTAATGCTATTTTGCCAGTAATTATACAGCTTTTTCTTGATGTACATAATGTAGTTTCCTTATAGTATTTAACAACTTTTCAGAAATTACGTTAATAATCTTTTAGGCTTTATTATGAAACTAACTAATTTAATTGTATGCTTACCTAAATTGCAGTCCTTTGCTAAAATGATGAAATTAGTGGGAAGCACTAGAGAAGAATAAGCATCTTTAATCAATTCGGAAATTTCTTATCCAATATATTGATTGCTTTAGGGATCAATGCTTAGTATATCTTTTAGTGTGTTTAGCTTTGAACTTCAATCAGTTTTTTATCCTATGTTAACTTTTTCATCTAATTAATAATTTTAATTGGCTTTATCAGTACAAGTTTGAATGATTTTCTATATTTTTTATTAAATTATTACTTATTTAGCAAGATATCCTATCTTTAAAGTAACTTTTACAATGTCTTTGATTCTATTTCTGACAATCTTATTAGCTTTAATTCTCTGTTTACCCTTGGTTAATAAAGGTATAATCCAATGATCCTTTAAATCTTGGTTTGCTCTTTTATAACTATTTCATTACTTATAATCTCCTAAACCTATAAAAACATATATTAAAGGCTTTTGAATAAGTTGCATTATATCAAAACTAACCACATTATTATTAATCAGTGAGTGAATACTACGGGTAATACTTAATAGAAAATCGAGTTTTGTTATTAATTCCTCATCACTTACTTCCTCCCATATATTAACAGAAAATTCGTTTAAATTAACTTTGAACAAAACATTAAAAATTCATTTCAAAAAGGATTTATGTTCTTTGTCAAATCCCTCAATACTATCATGTGAGTTTGTAAATTATAAGGAGTCTAATTCAAAATTATAATCTTTTATAGTGGCTCTTAATGGTAGTTATTCATTCTCATTACTTATCATAGTACTATACATATCTAGGAATGCGTCTCTAATTTTAAGATCGATTCCTGAGTTGTTAATCATTTCAATCGCTATTTTTCTATTAAATCCCAAATAATCTTTGATAAACTGCTGATTTGCTTAGTCGTCAGACTGCATAACTAGTAGCAATAGCTTAAGCCCTTGTTGGATATATTCAATATATTATGGTAAAGTTGAGATATGTTCAAAGGGGAAAACTAGTCCAAATTAAGTTTAAACTCTTCCTTATGCTAAATCAGGATTTTTTTGTAGAAAATCATCATCATTTTACTCTTCATCCGTTTATCTACTGCCGAACCGTATATGGGGACATCCGAGATACTCTATTAAGGACACTACTAAAAATTAGTTTTAATAAAATGTGATCTGTACAAGCTTTTATACATATTCAGGTATGATAATTCCATCCATTTAGCACAATTAGCGAATTATTATAAGATAAGTTATTTGTATTCCTATATTGCTCTATGTTACTGTATCTAATTTATCACATCATTCCTCTATTAAGTAATTAGTATTGGTAGAGCTCTCTAGATAGTCTTTATAGGTAATTTAACTAAAGATTTCTATTAGTATTTACCCGGATTTCGAGTTTTCCATAGGCATCAGGGAACATATTTCATTAGAGTATTTAAAAAGACTTTTGCAGGCCTTTGGATTACTTTTGACCATGAGGAATAATAAGTCCCATAATTTTATTACAAGTTGATCAATTTTTACTGCTTCTAATTCCTCTTATTTCATAGTAGATTAGGACTTAAATGCTGTCATAAGATTATTCTTACTTTTTTACTAATTAAGACTTATTCTACTAGCTAGTTTAGCCTTATTTTACTTGACTTTAATTTCTTATATTCTTCTCATATAATAACTCAGTTTCTCTAATAATTCAATAGCTATTTTACTTATACCCATGCTAGTAAGCACTAATTAGCGTTTTTAATACTCCCATCCACTTGTAGATCCTAATAAGTTTTAAATAATATCAATTGCACCTACTGTATTATTAATAGCCTTTTACAAACTTTCCCCAGAATCTGCGGATTTCAGATATACAAGCAAATCAGCATCTAGTTTTTCCTTAATCGGATTAATCTAATCATAAAATCTTTAGCTTAAATACTTCAACTGTCTCTTTATATCAACAATTTTTCTTACGTATTTTGTCAATCTCCCAGACTGAATTTTAATCTCGAATATATAATAACTTGTTTCACTGGCTAAACTTTTGAATCTGACTTCTACTCTGTCCAAACCCGTATTAACTTCAAACCCCGTAACTAAATCAATTGCTTAGTTTGAATCTGACTACACTTGACGAGATTTTAGATAATTTCCAGTGGAGGAACGTATAAATATATCAGAGGTGTTCAGAATATTTCCTTGCTTGTTCAAAACATAAGGGGATTCCAATACAAAGAATCCCGCTGCTTCTTTATCCTTTACCATATTCAAATCATGTGACAAGTATTTGCCAGTTATCAGATTGCGTATATAGACCTTATCACTCCACTGCACATAGCCTCCAATTAGTACTCCCTGTATATGCTCTAAGGTCCAGCATGTATAGTAATCGTTTGATTATTTTGTAAGATAAATATTAGGAAAATCAGTGTCTCCTTCTTATATAGGGGGCTCGTCTCCTACGGGAGGTTATGGGCAATCATCTCTTTCATAAAACTGCTTTAACCTGTTTTCATAAGGAACAAATGAAGTAAGATTTAGTCCCATTTCATGATGATAGAATTAAAAGGAGCTTCCATAGGTTAAATACTGCTGATCGTATATCAAGTTGGAAAAATACAGTAAAATCCACTAACTAGGCTAATAATGAGCTCCAATTTCAAAATCAGGCTTACCATCCTCAGCTACTTACAAATCTAAACTTATATAATACTCCAGTCCTTTATAAAATAATTCAATTATAGTCTACTCTCCATACCTTAAAACTTATCCTTCCTTTTCTATAATATTAGTAGGCTGGAATCTTAAAAAGCATCTAGTCTTAGGATTTCTATCTGATTTCACACACCATGAAGAATTTCTCTTATTGACATTTTTGTTATCCAGGGACAACAGCCCTCCACTATGCAGATGTCTCAATTGCAGCATCTAGCCAAAATATACAGGATTACCAAAAGAGCGTTATTTTCTTACAGTTTCTGCTTGATTACTAAAATCGCCTACCTTAGCCTAATCTGTCAATGAATTAAAGTGATAGTTTTCTTCAATTACATACAAACACTTGTAAAAATCATATGAATTAGTGTCAAGGGGCAAGAATGAGCTTTCGTATTTAGTTGTTCCGTCAGATTGTAAGATCACATTTATGAATTGAGGATTCTCTGGCTCTGAGTTGGGATGACGACAGGAATGTGCAAGGTAAATAATATCCCCTATTTTTACCTCCTTATTTTGATCTAGGCCTAACTTATCTGCTATTTCTGGCTATAAAGTATAAGACAATTAAACAGCCATTTTATGCTATAATATTAGAACTGCTACAGGACTCTAAACTTTCATCCAGTTCTTCGAATTATGTATCGCTAAAAAGACTGGTATTAGATCTCATTAGTCGTTGTTGCAGTGTTTTAGTTAAGATAAACTGTAAAGTGTCTTCTGGAGATTGCTTTACATATCGATTGTAGATTTCATCTAAGTTGATTCCTCGTTGTTATATTTAGTCCAGGAGTTTTATTGTTTAAAGCTCTTTTCTACGGAGAACTGCTATGTACTTCTCATTTTGAATTATTTCATTTGAGCTTGATTTTTTGGCTTGCTTTAGCTGAAAATTAAGATTTGATATTTGTTTTGTTTATTTGCGATTTTGGTATGAAATTGTAAAAAACTCTTTTCTAAGGTTATCAAATGACTGAATCGAATTTTAAAGTTATTATTATACTTCTTTCAACTTATTTTTAGAAGAGTTAGAAATTATTAGTATATGATTTATGTATTTCTCGTAATAACTTTTAATAAGAGTTAATATTTTTCTAGATTCTTGATTCTTATCTATAAACTTTTCGAATTAGTCTTAACAAAACTCGTACTAGCTTTCAATAGTATCTTTCTACTCTAGTAGTTCCTCTAATTTAGCATAATTGCTTAGATTGTCATAAGCCAAAGTTTACTTGACACTTATATTTTACTTTTAGGTTAAATTTAATAAGCCTATCTTTTAATTTTCAATCTATTAATTTTATTGTCCTCTTAGAATATGCATGTCATTAAAGGAATTACTTAATTAATTAGGGCTACTGGTATAGGGGGAATGGCAATAATCATTTAATAGATTCCTATGTGGATCTATTTTTAGTTGGGGTCTGCGATTATTTAAGTCCTTTCTAATATCTTCGTTACTTTACTTTAAGGAATTAAGTCTTATCTTCCCAGAATACTATTTTCTCATGCATCTTTCAGGACTTTATTGGGAAATATGTTACAACTTTCTAGAAGCAAACTTGTTAGTCAAAATTTTCTAAGCTGGTAGCTTTTAGTAGCTACTATACTATTTTAATCCTTATTGACTAGTATAATCGTACAGATTAGGAGAGTTTTAATTTCCTTTGTTTTATCTTGGATCTAGTACTAATTTATTTTACATTAAAAAGTATGGCAAATTTCTGATACTTATAAGTTTTAACTACATAAATTTCTGAATATCTCTGATAAATACCTTAAATAACTATATTTAATTTAAAATATGAAGAAACCACGGCGTAGTGTTAAAAGAAATCGTAACTCAGCTGCGATTAGAAGAATTATCTCCTTACTTAGAGTTACTGAGGGTAAATTTCACATAGAGCTTTTATTCTCATTCAAACTTCCAATAGATCTTATTAAAAAGTATGCTTAAATGAGACAAGTTGTATTTGAAAAATCAGGAATACCTTAAGAGCACAGCTGGCTTAGTATTATACTGGGGAAATAATCTCAGTCTAACTACCAGCCCATGCACTCGAATCTCCAATACTCTAATGAAATTGTTTAATCTACAGTAGATTCAATTTTAACCTGTTTTAGATTAGTGACAGTTTAGCTAGGAGATATGCTGGATTTAAATTAGAATAATAGCAGCAGCGCTAATAAAGATGATCCTCTGGATATTAGTGAGCTCTAGTAATAAACTGGAGATTTTCTAAAGTGAATCCAAATCGCCTAAAAGCAATCAGAGTACTTAGGCCAACAAGCTCAAAGAAAAATTGAAATGATAAAGGTAAAATTTGAAAATGCTAATAGCTTGTTGAAGAACTCTGATGATCAGAATAGGCTTTTAAAGGAGGAGATTTAATTGATTTAGAATTAGGCTAATTAATAGTAAAGAGACATGGAAATGAAGCTAGATTATTTAAAAAGTAAGCAGGATCAGTTGAAGAAGGAATAAGAAATGATGGTAGACAACTAGAATTATAGCTTATAAACAACAAAATCCATGAATAACTATAAAGAGAAATTATAAGCGTAAAAATAGAAATATCATAAGGAAATTTAGGAGCTTAAGTAGGAATATGAAGAACAAATTCAAAAGCTAAATGAAAAGAATTAGAAAGAAATCGATTTGTTAAACGAGTAGAATGAAATTGCATTGAATAATTTGAATAATAAATACTAAGATCAATATATCAGTTTGTAATCCCAAGTAAAGCAAAAAGTGTAGAATAGTGCCAGCGATACTATTTTAAGTATTATATACAGCATTACTCATCCTATTTACCAATAATTCTATACTGATTAATCAATCTGAAACAGTAATGAGGCTCATATGAAATACGAAAATATGGATAGTAATTACATAGAAAATATACTAGAAGTAGACTTCTTAGCTCATACAGTCGAAAAATTAAACAGTGACAATCATTGGCTAGTAAGACAGTTAACAGATATAAGCCAAGAAAATGAATAAATAAGAGAATCGACTATTATAAGTAAAAAGCCAAAATAAAGTCTAATTGATAAAGTTAGACACGATATACAAGACACCAATCAAAGTGCAAGGGAATTTGAAGAAGCTAGAAATAAACTACTTGAATAATTTTAGCAATCAGATTTATTCAAATCAAGCATACAAAGTTCAGGTTCTGACCAACTTGTGTCAAATTTATATAAGAAATATATGATAAATCGTAAGAAGAATTTTTGAATAAGCTTTTCTGTAAAATTAATACACATTTCATATCTTAACATAATTATATTCCCATTACCTTTTCATAATTTTTAGGCATAATTCAATGAATTCTAAAAAACATTAAGCTGAGAAAATATCTCGTCATAACGACTAAAAAGGTTTACTTAAGATAATCGGACGTTCTCGTACAAATCTTAATTTAAAAGTCACACAGGAGTAATCCTACAGAAGACCACCTAATATAAGCTAAACAAAGTCTCCAAATTTTTAACTATTAACAGGCCAAACTTTACTAGCAGAACTAAAAACAAAACAATGGTTAAATAAGACTAATAGAAGCTCTGCAAGGTAATAAGGAAGAGCTTGCTAAACTTTTGACTCAAGAAAGGAAAAAATGTTTAGACCTTAGCCCGTGTAAAATAACTCAAGGCCTTTAACTCAAGCCCGATAAAACAATTCGGATTAACAGGCAAATTTTAGCAATTATATGCTGGAGAAGAGAAACATGTCTTTGGGTGTAATGGAAAATCATGAGGTGATAGATGATTACATTGTAGGACAACTTATTGGATAAGGAGCATATGGAGAAGTTCGTTAAGGTTTTCATAAGAAAACAAATGAAAAAGTTGCAATAAAAACATACGAAAAACTAAGACTTTTGGATCCTTAGAAAAAGAAGAATGTTATGAGAGAGATCAAAATTCTAAATAAATTAAGTCATCCCCATATAGTAAAACTATACAAGGTAATTGATAACTAAAAGCAACTGCATCTTATCTTAGAGTATGTGCCTGGGTATAATCTTAGTCATTATTTGAAACTAAGACCTGAGAGAAAACTAGATGAAATTGAAGCAAAGAAGATCTTAAAGTAAATAGTAGAAGGAATTCAGTACTGTCATAATCACAATGTAACACATCGCGATATAAAACTAGAAAACATTCTTATAGATGATAAACACAACATAAAAATAATTGATTTTGGGTTTGCAACATACCATCCTATAGACAGGAAAATCAATATATTCTGCGGAACTCCTAGTTATATGTGCCCTGAAATCATAAAGAAGTAAAAGTATCATGGGCCACCGGCCGATATATGAGCCTTAGGTGTCCTCTTATATGCCTTGCTAGTCGGTACTTTTCCTTTTAAAGGTTAAAGAGATTACGACTTATACTAAAAAATTTAACAAGGAAGGTATCTAATTCCCGGCTTTTTATCCTTGTAAGCGAGAAGCCTGATATAGAAACTACTGTACATGGATCCTAATCTCAGACCTAGCTTGTAAGAGGTTCTTAGAGATAAGTGATTCGAGAGAAGCAGCTTTTACTGTAATCAAACCTATGAGGAAAGAAGAACTGGGATCAATTAGAGGATTAACGTTGAGTTAATTGAAAAATTGAAGAAATTAGGATATACTGATTCTGAGTTATTCTAAAAGTTTTAAGGGGAACAGGGATAGGTCTCTAATCTTTACAGAAATTTGTAAAATGCAAGATTTTAATAACTGTCCTAGTCTAATAATTGCTAAATTAATATTTATGAGTATAATTTTTTACCTTATATCATAAACTTGCTTCATCATTATAAACTGTATCAATTAAAGAATACATTGAATATAAAATAACTTAAAAATAGTTAATTAATCTAAGCTATACATCAGTCTCCATCTTCTTGCCTGAGTTATAATCTTCTGATAGTTTAAGAAAATTTCCTATTTCTTAAAGTTTGTTGACTGTCTAAATAATTCGGCACTTTATCCTATTTATTTCACTAAAACCGTGGACTTCCCTCCTTTGGAAAAGTTGGACTTAATGTCTCAAAATCAAAGTTATAGTATTGTGACTTCTAATGCACTTAAATTTTAATCTATTGCATGGCATTTTATAAGAAGCTTGAAATATCTTGAGAAAGTGACTCCTACACATTACTGTGTTTTCCCATAATTAATTTATGGCTCAGCTTTGCATTATTTTTAAAATTTACGCACATTATATAAATTTATAATATCTAAGGTCGTACTTTTCATAGTATTAATATTAGCCGTTCTAATTAGACATAGAAGTTTAAGATTGCATACTTGTATTAGAAGATTGATTAAGATGTAAAAATGTTATAATATTTTAAATAATCAGTAATATTAAAACTTGATCTATGACACTTTATTTCTTGTTATTAATGATTAACTATCATTTAGATTATAGTTCTGTAAAGGGTGATCGAAATAAACGATACTCATGGTTTTCTGTTAGGTATAATATTTTATCCAGCTAAAATGGTAATTTATGTAATAAGATGATAAAGCAAGTATAATATTATCTATTTCCATTTGATAGTACAAAGTTTTATGAATAAGTTAGATGTTTACAACTAATTAAAATGCTAAAGCACTGTATTACAAAGATTGATCTTCATACCAATTATATACAAAAGTAGGACCCATGTTCAATTATCATTAAATAATTCATGCATATATTGCAGCAAGGAGATGCTATTATTAAAAGTAAATATGTTATTTGGGCATTATATTCATACTCGATAATATTATACTTCATAAGAAATTTAGTTAAAAAGTCCAAAAAAGTTACCTCAACTGATTTACACTTTGTAAGTACCAACTTAAATAATAAATTTCATGAAATTACACCCACAAAAAACAACTATCGAACTCCTCTTCAAAATTAATTATAAAATGTAAAATGAACAAACAAGAAATCTTAAAATCCCACGCAAAGCTTTTGCTGAGGATTAACCAGGAAAATTTCTAGAAGTACAAAACATAGAGCTTCTCCGTTAATAATACCAAGCAGAGTCCTTCAGTTCTTCAACATCAGGAGAAGTTCCAATTTAAAATACTCTTTCCTTTTAAGAATTTAAAGCAATGACATTATAATTTTTACAATAACAACGTGATAAGATTAACTCTTTTAGTAATTCTTCCTCCAACGATCAATCCTCCTTAATGTCGGAAAGCATAGAGTAGATCCTTTAAGAACTAGAAATGCATAATATAGATGAGCATGTTCAACCAAAGGAGCCCAGAGTAGAGCTAGAAAGACAGATGCAAAGCATTTTAAAAAACAAAGAATTAGAACACAACATGGTAGAAAGTAAGAAAAGAGCACTGAAACAACAGCTTCTTGAGTTTATTACGGTGCAAGAAAGTGATGTAGATACTGAATACATGCCTTAGTGCAATGCTTTAAGAGAATCCTTAGAAACAATTAATGGCCCAGGGAGTTTTTCATGGGAATTAGAAGACTCTTTGAATAAATAGTTTATAATATGGATAGATTAAAGCTTAAAAGTAGGTCTGGGTTAGTCACCTCTGCCTCTTCTCGTCCATAAACTGGAAGAAATTCTCGGTTTTAGCAGCAGATTGTAAAAATCTACGGAGGATAAGACAGTATGTAAAGGTAAAAGCAGTTTAGCTTTCCAGATATTTTATCCACTAATTCAACTCTTATGAAAACTTGGACATATGAAAGCAGGCCAATTACTTCACATGAAGTTTACAGTTAAAAATCCAAATTAAATTTGTAGTAGTAAATGTGCTAAACTACTAAAAATAGAAAAGCTGAAATCCATTAAATGATTCTCAAAGATCAGCAGTAGAAAATATAACGATAGATGAATTTAAAGCGGTATAGGCTGTATAGGAAGGTTAAATAAGATTTAAGTCATGTTTAATCGGATTTGAACGATTTAAAGAGGGATACTTCAGTTTATGATTGTAATTTTGCTTATAATATTGATTTACAGAAGTAGATGCTGGAGTAATACCACAGCCTCAAAAAGATAGATATTGATCACAATATTTTTAATGACTCCAGTTATGACGAATTGTTAAGTACTATAGACAATAGTTTCAAGAAAATGAATGATGCCTATGACTGCTAAACGTATACTGAGTACAATAATCCTTCTATTGATCCAATCCCTATAATGACGTTAAACGATTTAAAAAAACAATAAAGCAGTTTCAAGGGTCCTGTAAAAATATCAGGAGTGTATTTGCTCTTAAGCATAAAATCTGATTCGTTTTATGACCATTTACTTATATAATCCTAGGATTTACAAGGAAAAAGACTAGAGGACCTTGATATCAACGTTGATACAAATTATATAGATACTTTTACACTAAAGAGTAATGAGATAAATAAAACTTTAAAGTAAAAGGTGTTTACTAAACTGTATTTATAGACTAGAAATGACGGGTCTTATAAATTAGAGTACAGTCCGTACCATGGAACTGATTTTTATACAGAAGTAACTTAAATACAAAACTACGCCTAATAAGTAACTTTAGCAGTTATAAAGAAGAAAAAATAAATTGAGATAGTTGTACTAAACCTTAATTTGCAAGCGACTCTCCCGTTAAAATTTTTCCCATAATCAGCCCGGAAAAGTCTACAGGCAATTTTAAAATATATAAAGCCAAAGCTAGTATACAGAAATCAGCTAAAGCAAAGTAAACTTATTATACTTGAAGACGAGGAGTCTGCATTTACTCAAAAAGAATACAATTCTAAGTTCCTTGATGTTACGTACCTATAGAAAGTCCTTAACTCATATAACTGAAATCTAGATTGGTGGGATGTTGTTAATAGTATATACGGGAAATTCCGTATTGAAATATATCGTCATAAAAAGTACTTTAGAATTGTAGTAATATAAGATAACTTTATATACGATTCTGAAGAAAATTCTAAACTATTAAAATTCATGGTTGAACTACAGAGACTCAGAATACTACGCTAAAAGCAGACTTTATTATCAAGTTTAGAGTTTCAAATGGTACTCAAGAATCTGTTCATAGAATTTAAATTTTAGTAAAATTGATGTAATGGAGTCTAGATTACTTTTCAAAGCCCCTACTGTAGAAAAAGGTTTAAACGAAGAGTTTACCATGGACGATTTTGAGCAAATTTAAGAGTCTAATCTAGGCCAAGGAGCATTTGGCCGTGTTATTTTAGTCAGACATAAGAAATCTAATACTGAGCTAGCACTGAAGATAATCTCTAAGACAAAGATGATAATTCATGGTTTTACATCTCTGATAAGACGGGAGATAAAGATAATGTATTGTTTATCACATCCTAATATTGTCAGACTATACGGGCATTTCGAGGATTCAAATAACTTTTACTTACTTTTAGAATTATGTTAAAAGGGATCTCTGTATCAAAACCTACAGGAAGAATAGTATTCAGAGGAGTAAAAGGCTCAGATTTTCAATGATATTGCCTAAGCTGTGCAGTATCTACACTCAAGATCTCCTCCTATAATACACAGAGACATAAAGTCTACTAATATTCTAATTGACAGATTTAATAAAGCCAAATTAACTGATTTTGGGTGATCTAACTTCTACTCTGGGGAAAGAGACACCTTCTGTGGAACTTTAGATTACCTGCCTCCGGAGATAATTAGAAAAAGATAGCATGGAGTTTAGGTTGATATGTGGAATCTTGGAATAATTTTATACGAGATAATTACAAAGTAGCTACCATTTAAAGCTTTGACCTAATATGGATTACTTGATAAAATATTATAAGGAAAGATAGACTATCCTGATGATTTTCCTAAGACTGCTTAAGAATTATGCTAAAAGTTGTTGTAATTAGATCCCATAGCTAGACCATCTATTGAAGAAGTGCTTTAGAGCAAGTGGCTGAATTAGTTTAAATTATAGACTAGAATTCTTAACGGAAGTGGAAGTTAAGGCTAATTAGCCTTTAGCTGTCTTAATTAAGAGCCTAGTTTATAGTAAATTTATAGCTAGGATTGGTAGGACGTAGAGGAGTAAATGACTTTTGATCCAATGATTGAGTAGTTAATGCATTACTAACTACGATAACAAACTTTAATTGAAGAATAGGAAACATTGAAATCCTCTATTAGGAATCTCAAGGAATAAATAGATTGCTCAAAAATTAATTTAGAAATTGAAAGAATGCATAAGACTAATAGGAATATTAAATAAAGTATGGATAATATACAGAAGTTATAATAAAAAATCTAAATAAAATTCAAGATTATGAATTCAGTTATTCCTTTCTAGAATTTTACTGATGCTAAGTTTAAGGCTTTATTGCTATAAAAACAGCTTTATAACTATAGAAGCTATTTAAAATCATATAAAAGGATTTAATAAGAAGCAAGAAGTTGGAATCTAGCAATTAATTTTCGAATTTTGTTAAGGTAGATATAGAGATCTTATAAATTTCACTAATAGATTCAATCTCCATAATAAATACTAAGTAATTGCTTAAAAAATCATTCAGTATTATAGCAAAAGTATAGGAAAGTAGAAAGGAAAATTAATAGAAAAGAAGAAAAGGTTGATCGTCTGTAAGAAGAGCTAACGAATTAAAAAGTGGTAGCTGGTTTATATGCGCAATTTAGTAGAATTATGAGTAATAATTAATATTGATTGCTAAAATGCCTTATTAAAGTATTATTTACAAGAATAATGAAGATATATATTTTTTACTTCATTGTCCTATCCCCCTTCTCCTCATATAAATAATTAATCTGTACTAGCAATTGATAATAAAGGTCCTTTAGCTCTTAGTAGTATTTCTCCACTAGATGAGTTGCACAAATTTCATAATTTAATTGTCTTATCAGTACTCACTGATAATACTGACTTTCCTATAAAACATAAAGAATATACAAAGTGATTGTGTGTTCCTAGTGTTCTATTTTTATGAAAATGCTTCAAATGTCAAAATTTAACAATTTGATCTTTTCCGGAGGATATGATATAATTGTTTTTTACACAGATGCACAAGACACCATTGCTATGTTCTCCTAGCAATCTGTTCAATGCAGAGTTATTTAAATTCCATAGTTGAATTGTTTTATCAGAGCTTCCTGAAATCACTATTTCATTTTAAGTATAAACACAATTTACATAATTATTATGCTTACCTATGACTTTTTGATCAAAAGGATTATTTATATCTCATAGTTTTACCTAGAAAAAGCAATCTCCAGAAACTATGAATCTATTGTTTAAACAAATACTATTGATAGTAGCATTGTTTAGACCTATAATTCTGTTTTACTTAGGGTTTAATGTATCTCATAGTAAAATAGCTCCATCTCTTCCCGTAGATATGACAATATTGTCTTTTAATATTACACATTTTACCCAGTCTTTATGCACTCCAAGTATTCTGTTATTTATTGGATTATTTAAATCTCATAAGGAGACTCTTTTATCTGCACTGCCTGATATAATAATGTTATCCTAGATTGATAAACTTCAGATCTTTTTATTGTGTTAGCCTATTTATTCATAGAAGTTGGTAGTTTTGACTTTGTAAGGTAAGTTGTTTATCTTAGGTAGAGATAAGGACTGTAAAAATACTAATATTTATTATATATTAAAGCATTCTTATATATATTACTTGTATTTAAGCATAAGGCTTATAGGCTGTCATGTATTAGAATCATATCTTAAGTACTTAATTTTCTTTATTTAGAACTCAAAGCTTTTTGTGAAATTTATGATATGCTTTATAATAGTTTAATTGGAGCACTGTATTACCTTTATTTTATTCTTAAATTGTTAAAATACTAATTAATCAATAAGTCTTCATTATAACACTTCCATAATAATAGATATTTTATTAAATCATTAATAATTAGATTTAGTTTTATATAGAAATATACATTTATAACTTATCTTCTTTGGGAACTATAATAAGAATATAATAACAAAACAACAACAACTAGCATTATACTTTAAATATATCAATTATAACAGGTTTATAAACCCCTATTCACTCTTTTCTGAGGCTTATACAATTTGCATTATTTGCATCTAGCTTGTACTTTATCTCCTATAATCATTAATTATAGAAAATTAATGTAATCTTAATTGCAATTGCATTTACCTCTAGGTCTTTTGTCGGAATGTAGAATTGCTTTATTTGTTTCTATTAATCTTGAATACATTTACTAATATAGCGTTTTACTGTAAAATTCAGAGGTCAGATTAAGTTTAACCATTTATCCTGGGCTGATAATGTTAAACTTAAGGCCGTTAGTTTAGTACTTTCCATTATTTCTTTTAACTAACTTGACAATCTAAAGATCACTATACATATTATTTACTTTTTTAAGGTATTTTTTTACATTTTTCTTCGCAATACTTTCAAATGTAGCTAAATGTACTATTTAACCAATCATTAAATCTACTTTTTCTTACACTTAATGTGATCTTCTATATTGCCTGTGTCGTTAGCAAAAAATGCTATAGCTATTGTCTTACTCCTTTATTATAGAATCCTTAGCACACCCCGGATGAAAAGCGGCTAAGCATCGCTTATAATTGCACTGAATACCAGCTCCATCTTTTGTTTTACAAACTTAGCAATTTAAATTCCTCCGGTCTTCATCAAACTTAGATGCATCTATAACATACCAATCAGAGCTCTTAGAAATCTCCACCTCGGGAATCACCTTAGAACAGTGTATATGAGCTGATTTACCGTTTTGAATTGGAGCCAGGACTCCTTCTTTCTCAGGGCAAAAAATGCATTGTTTAGGTAATTTCTTTTGATTTAATTAGCAGTCGTAGCAATACCAGTCTCCTTAATTGATTTGATTTGCCCCACAGCATTTCATATGGAATCCTAAATTACAGTCATCACATAGTAAAATTTGATCTTCATCGCTAAAATCACCATCATGGCAGATTTCACATACAATATCCTCCCAATTTCCTGTATATTTTGGCTTTGGAGGCAAAATATCAGTCTTCGGAGTTTAGTTTTTTAGTTTTAGTTTGTTTTATTAACTGTAATAATTATCAGTAAGATAATTTTTAATCTGCTTTTTGAAAGACTATCGTTACGCTTAAGTATTATTTGTGTACTTCTAGCTAACTTTCCTCCTTTTAAGCTAATTGATCTCTTCAAGCTCTTGATTTAGTTATTGAATCTCATTAGAAATTCAACTATCATTTTAATCATTTCTAGAAATCTGTGTGTTTTTAGGGAATAGATTTACATCTACTGGCCTAAAGTAGTTAAAATTAATCAAAAGTCATAAAAGATTCCCTGAATCCTCCTTATGTAGGACTTCCTCAGCTTCTTAAATAAAATCTCTATTTACTTCTAATTTTTATACGAATTCTGAAAGTTTAGAATACGAGGCTTAGTAAGGAGTATCTTCTACTTATTATACTGTAAAATGCTCGTTTATTATACTTGTGTCAATATTAGGCATGTCGTTGGAGGAATCTTGATAATCAGACCAGTTTTAATGCTTGCATTTTTAGTTTAAATGAGCTGACTTCTAACTATTACTTGATGTCCTTAGGTATTGTATTTAATTTGTTGGAGACTCTTCTAAATCAATAACGCTTTGCGAGCAAACATCACTGTACTTTAAAAGGTTATTGATTGTCTACAGCTTTTACCTGTCTTATTTCATTTATTATAATTTTGGCCATTTTAATCCTATGTAAATCTGATTTTACTGATAATAGCTGTGCATTTTTAGGGAATTTTGTTTTTAAAGCTTTAATAGATTATAATGAAATTTAGTATAAAAGCTCTTAGTAATCATGATATAGTATGTCTTGAATACTTATATGTTTCAGATACTTTTATTTATTAGAATATGAATAATTAATGAACTGAAGAATTATTTTATAGTATTTTGCTACTATTTAAAAGCTCAAGCAACAAAAACTTAAGATTTTACTAAATATTCCTCTAATAACACCAAATAAATGTAAAATATATATAAGCTTTATTAGAATAAGAAGTCTTATAACTCCTCATCTAATAGTAAACCCTTACTAAAACTACAAAATATTAACTAAAACTCTATACTTTAAATCTAATGTCTAGACTGCTATTTCTAGTTATTTCCCTATCCTTTATTATAAGTCTCTTATTCCAATTCATTTAATAACTTGCATTTCATTATTTAAGTCAATTGGTATTTAAGCCTTTATTGTAGGACTAAACTAATTTTCTTTATAATGATTTATAAGCTAATTTATCAAAAGTCTTTATTATATGAAAGATATTTTAGATTATCTTAGAATTTCTCCTATATCAAATATACATATAAGTTGATTTAGTTTATTTGCCCTTTCCTCAATACTAGAAGCATTGTTAAACCACTAAACTTAATCAGACGTGGCTTACCTACGATAATCCAATAAAAATTTTAAATCTTTGTAAACTTTATTTAAACCAATTTCTAATAATAATTCCAATGCATTTTCCTGTAAAAACTCTAATTAATTCTTTCACTGATCCTACAACTAGCTTAAATTGACTAAACTTGAATCTTAACCTCCAAATAATTTAAGATTCACTAGATTACTTAAGTCTCTGCAAAATGTAGATAAAGTAGATTGAGTTTATTATTAAATCACAGGAACAAAGTCTTAGTATTCCATTAAGTCAAACAGTTTATAGAGGAATAAGGATAAATCTTGTATATTTTATGCTCTTTTACCAAATATTCATAATCTGTCTAGAAAATCATTGTCTTATCTTTCGCTTTGTAGTTCATCAGATTGAGATTCTAATTGATTTTATCCTTACTGTATTATACTATAAAGATTTCCCTCCTTTTCTAAAAAGATTTAATTTCTTTCCTACAGCAACTGATTCCCAATTAACTACTAACTTTAATTCATCAAGCATTAATTAAGCTGTAAAATTTCATCCACTTCTTTATAGAATTTATTGGAGTTAATTGAATTAGATTTCTCATTTCCCTTTACATACACTTCTCCTATTTACTAGCTTTTAAAATTATTTTACAGTCATTTGTTAGATTGATCACAGTATATTTTTGTATAGAAGAATGGTTCCTGATTGAAACAGTAGCCTTTATGATCATTTTCAGAGTTAAAGAGACTATACTCAACTTAGAATTTATCGAAAATTTGATCAGTTAAGTCAGAATCAGATTAAAAGATTGTTATTGAGTAGAATTATTTAGTATCTCATTTAAATCCAGAGAATATTATCTTTTACCCTTGGGTTTACCCAAATACCCCAATTTCATCTACTTTGAATATAAAAATTGCGGTTTATGATCTATTTGATCTAATCTCCCGCCTTAGCTAATTTTGAATCTATTTGTAATTTGCAACAGGTATTAAATACTCATCATATAATATTGAATCAATACTGATTTTATGGTCTTAATCTATAATTGTATTACCTTCAACAATAGCAGTGCATTTCTCTATATCACATTGGGAAGTTATTAGGTAATAATCTTTTAATTGCAGGTCAGGAATATCAAGATCGAATAGAGGTTTATATACAGGCTAGTAATTATCTTCTATATGCCAAAATATCAGATCCTCGTATACATATGTAAAGCTTTGATTAGATAATAGTTTATCTAAAATACTCATTTTATTACAATAAATTCACTTAAATAAATAATTAACTACTGCTTTATTTGCTTTTTCATAACTTCAATGATACCTTTCCCGAACTTCTGGATTGAAGTAGCTGCCATCTTTTTAATCAAGGCAAGAGGAATTGATCCTCCTAGCCTACTGGCTCCAATACTAATAACCCTAGAAATATTTCCTTCCTTGGTTTCTGGTATATTTTCCACATAATAGCCTCCTATAGGAATTTCAGCCCTTACAGCGCTTGTATTTTACTGCATTAACTCATCTGAATCAATAGAAGCACATATATCCATCCAACCATTTTCAATTGGTCCCTTTTTGCTTACTAATAACATGTCTCTGGGAGAGACAGTTAAGAATCCTTTATGAAGTTCGTAGACTATTCTAGTATCAGAGTCAACATCACATATTTTCTCTATATTAGTAATAGTAAAATCCCAGGATTTCTTTTGACTCTCATCTGAGATAAAACAAATAAATTATTCAGGAGTATAAGGAATACACCACTCGGACCTCATTAAGTACCCTCCTTCGATATTTTTTATAGCCAGCGGCCAGTTGACATTTAACCCTCCTTGGCCAAAATTGTATATCAAAAAGTTATTATTCTCTAAAAGCTTCTCAAAGCCATACTCTTAAGGAGGAGTGTGAAATATATCGAAGTACTCTTTAATCACAGAATCAATATGCTCTAGTATACTTTCTTTTGACAAAGTCTGATATAAATTAGTATCTTAAGTTGCACATGACTCCTATTCTGGCAAGTTTTCCACTGGTTTTACTTCTGAATGCATCGGAGTAGAAGCTAAGGGGTCGTCTGTATTCTAAACTGTTGTATATTCAGGAGTTTAATCCTCATTACAGCATAAATTAGACCTGCATTAAGAGTTCTCATTACCCATTTTAGCTAAATATAACCCAAAAACGAATAACCTTTAACTGTAATTAAAATTTGATTATTTAAAAATGAGCAAGAATACGTCTAAGTATAGGATTTGCCAACTAAAGCAAGAAATTTTACAACTGGATAAAAAACTTTCAAATCCAAGCCAGGTTAACCCACAACCGCTTAGAGAAAGTAATAGAAGTAGTGAATTGGAGGCAAATGATGTAAAATGTAGTTTCTAAGATATTATTTAGTAGAAAAAACAGAAATAAAGAGAGAAGTGCGAGACTATTAGGTATAATTTGCTATAGGAAAGAGATTAAGCAAAGTAAGAGCTATAGGGACTCTTGCAGTAAAAAAAGTAGCTAATATCAAATACACAAAATTCGTTTAAAATTAACGATTGTGATTAGGAAAAATTGGTAAATCAGGCTTATTATGTATAAGTTTAAAAATAATCAGCTATAGATGAAAAAAATATACTGATTTAATAAGTAAATTTATTATAAATGCACTAGGAGGATTACAGAAGCTGGATTAATAGAAAGGCTGAGAATTTGTTACAAATGGAGTCAGCATAAATACGCCTGAAAATGCTCTATTAATAGCATCCTGATTTACAGTAGAAATTAAAAGATACTGAAAGCTTATTCTAGATTTTATAAAAGAAACAAAATCTAATAGAGTCTATTAAAAGGTAATAAGAGTAGATTGAATTGTTAAATAATTCTGTATAAAAGCAAAGCATTGGAAATGTCGAGTAAGAATTAAATCAAGCTTTATTAAGTCAAAACTTTTAACCGATTTTCGAGTAAATCGAATTATCTTTAGTAAACAATTAATAGGATATAGATAGAATGATATTGATAGAGTAGTTCTAAATCATAAAATAACAGAGAAAATAAATGATTAATTAATACTAAAATCAGGAAACTTAGTAAAATAATTACAGTTTTTCTTCCAACGATGATACAAGTAGAAATTGTAAGGGTTTTAGAGAGGACAGAATATACAGTTACAACTTATCAGCTATTGAATCTTGAATGAAAGAGGTAAAATAAGCTCTTAATAACAATTTAAGTTTAGGGCTTAATTCAATTAGGGATTAAAGCATTATAGAAGGAGTTATTAAATATTGTGCCAATTATGTAAATAAAACAGAGCTTAAGCAAATAGAGAATAAATTAAGATAATATTTCGAGTTATTATATCAAAATTATAAGCCGAATGCTTAGATTCAGGATTAACTATAGAAAAATGTTAAAATAATGAAAAAACAATTAATTGATATAATAGTTAGTGAAAAGTAGGCCAGTAAGAAGTAAGATCAATAGTTTGATTCCATTGAGTTGAGATAAGGAAGACAGCTACTCAAGATAATAGATTTGATGGATAAAGAAATTAACTTTGAGTAAGTTTAACATACTAAGCTAGATGTAGAATCAACAGTAATCAAATGCTAAAATCTTAGTAAAACAATACACTAACTAGAAGAAAAGGAAAATATGCTAAAAAGCCAATTATAATCTAAAGGTAATAAATAAATCGCAACTATCAAATAAAAAATTAGTAAAAAAACATCAGTTATAAATGACATCGAAAATCAACTAAGAAACTTATAATAAAAGTACCGAAATAAAGCTAATGAATATGAAAACTAACTCCAATAAATGCACAAAGAATCAACAGAATAGTCAAAATGCCACTAGAAATCCAACACAGTTCCAAAGCACAACTTTACATAATCTTTATTTCAGGACAAAAACACAATTTCAATAAAGTAATTTTATGAAAACATTTACCCACTTCTTCAAGGCGCAGAATTTTATAAGAAATTTGGCTAAAGAAGCTCCCTGAAATTAAAAGCTTTTGACCCCCTAGGAAAACATTAACCAGAATAATGTGGCTACGGACTACGGACTTTGAAGCTCAGTAGAAATTTACTTAAAATAGAAATTAATTAACTATACAAGACTGATGTAGAGCGAGGAATTCAAGTAGAAGAAATAATTGCACCCATAATACCTTAAATCACTACAGATGTATTAAAAATACAAAAGAAGCTCCGAGGAAGCAGTTAACTAGGTATTGATGAGGATAAATATGAGGAGTTAAAGTAAAAAGGAATGCTAGACAGCAACTCTGATGCGTTTAAGTAAAGAGCGCTTAAATGTACTTACTACGTCTTTTCCATAGCCTTATAGGTGGGAGGAAGGATAGAGTTGATAGCTAAGAATTATATTACTTTCAAACGGTGGGTGAATGGGATTAACTCATTGGTTAAATACAAGAAAAATTTGGAAAAGTTGAGTCATAGATTACAGTGTGAATAATAGTTTAAATAAATCTACTTTTGTATAGTTCCGAGTAGTTTTTCTTGTATTGACTTAGGGATCTGGATTTAGGAAATCTGTCTAGGAATTATAGAACTCCTTTATTTTAGTCGATAGACTTATTTGATTACTTAGGCTTAGGGAGAATATTCGGAGTGAATGTGTGGTTTTCTTATTGCTTCAAAGGTGATCTAGTAAAACTTTGCTTATTGTGTGTTTATAGGCGATTTTAAGCTTCTTTTCTTAGTTTTTTATTTAGAGTTTACCTTTTAACATTTTGAATAGTTGGTTAATTCTAAGGTTTACTTTACCTTTATGTATACGTGGAAAATTGTTTTAGTTATTGTCTTTTAAACTTACTTCTCAGTACAATTTTACTCAGCATTTGCTTTCTGTGCTAAATTTTGTCTTAAGGTAAATCTTTTTATATGGACACATTAGTTGATATATTGCATAATGAGTCTTCGTACTTTTGATCAAAAGTTTCAATTGGAGAAGTAAATTAATGTTTATCTCTCACAGCAAACTAGGGAGATTCGTTAATATTTTCATCATTTGAATCTAACGTATTGAGTTTCAATGATTCTTTTAATTTCCGCCTCTGAATAACTGATTTGGCCCAGATTATATTGGCTTAGGATTCAGATAGAAGTGGCTTTGAAATCTGATTTTAAGAATTTGTTATTTCTATCTATACTCTATTAAGCATAATTTGCAAATTTGACTACATTTTATTATACTAACTTTTGACATAAAATTCCTCTTCAGTAATAACTTCGTTTATGTCTATCAATCTCTGTAAATACATAATTAGATTAGCCTGAGCTCTTTCCATCAGCATCGGATCAATACTACCATACATTTCATTCATTAAATTCTGAACTGTCTTTTTCCCACTTTGTAAGCAAGTTAAAATTTGTTACTCTCTGCCAAGCCTATGATCTATATACTGCTAAACCTTTTCAATGCCATTTTAAATTACATCGCCATGTCCTGGATACAAAACACCGGGTTAAAGTTCTTTTAAGATATTTAAAGACTGCATATATTATCCATAATCTTGCATAGATACAGATTCATAACCTATAACCAAATCTCCTGTAAATAACTCATTAGTGTCTGGCATATAATAGCAGATATGATCGTAATAATGACCGGGTGTGTAAAACGCTTGGATCTTTAGGCCCTCTATATCAATTATCTATCTATCTTCTAAATTAACAGCTCCCTCCCCCACCTAGCATTATCGATACACCTGAACATTCCCTATCTACTCTAATATACCCTAAACCCCTCCAATATGATCCGGATGACTATGCGTTATAAAAATCGCCTTTAACTATATATTCTCCTTGTCTAATAACTAAAGCAAGCTTTACAAATGTTCTTATACTCCAGAACCCGAGTCAATCATGATCCCATTTCTAAAAACATACGAATTCGATCCATCAAAAGTAATCCTATATAAAAGTTACGGTGAAGGATCAAATCCCTTGAGTCTCCACAATTACTACCCAACTCTTTTTGCCATTACTACCTATAAAATATGGAATAACAGTAAGAAAGGAAACGAGAAATTAAATCGAGCTAGTAAATCTCCTCATATACAAGAGAAAAGGCAGAGAATGCCAAGGCGTACATAGAGCAAAAATACTCAAAGCGGAAATGAGATAACTAAATTAGAAGAATGGGATGGGACAATTTGCATGAGAAAATGAGCCAACTCAACCTCTCCTAAACTGAGCAGTAGATGATAAAGCAGGAAGTGCTGCGTAAGGAAGCAGAAGAGATGAGAAACAAGCGAAAGAGAATCAGTGTATATGATTTTGAGTCTTTGCATATAATAGGAAAGGGGGCATTTGGAGAAGTACGAGTAGTTCGGTATATAGACACCGGGGAGATACTGGCTATTAAAAAAATGAATAAAACTGAGATGATATATAAAAACCAAGTTTAGCATGTGAGAGCTGAGAGGAATATACTGGCCGCTGCAGATAACCCTTGGATTGTTCAACTAAAGTATTCATTTTAAGACGAAAACTATTTATATTTAGCCATGGAGTACTTAGTCGGAGGGGACTTAATGTCAATTTTGATGAAAAGAGACATTTTGCCAGAGGATGAAGCGAGGTTTTATATAGCTGAGACAATTTTAGCAGTGGATTCAGTACATAAACTTAATTATATACACAGGGATTTAAAGCCTGACAATGTACTAATAGACAGTCAGGGGCATGTCAAACTTAGCGATTTTGGACTATGCAAGCACACTGATATATAACTAGAGAATCCTTACTAAAACCTAAGTAAGCTTAGCAAGGAGTAAAAAGCTAGAAGCAGGAAAAATTCTAACGTAAGGTATCAGAGATCTAGAAAACTAGCGTTTTCTACAGTAGGAACTCCAGATTACATTGCTCCGGAGGTTTTTTCTAAAACAGGATATGATTAAACAGTGGATTGGTGGTCTATAGGAGTAATTTTTTTCGAAATGGTAGTGGGATATCCTCCTTTCTTTTCAGATGATCCCTCTCTAACATGCTAAAAGATTTTGAACTGGAAGAAGACACTATCTGTACCGAGAGAGGCCTAACTGAGTCCAGCGGCTAGTGATTTGATTAGAAGGATGGTCTGTGACAAGGAAGTAAGACTAGGAGCTGGAGGAGTTGAAGAATTAAAAAACCATCCCTTCTTCAATGGAGTCGACTGGGATAATATACGAAACTGCGAGGCTCCATGGATTCCTTAGGTATAAAGTGAGTATGATAACTGTAATTTTGACCATTTCGAAGAAACTGAGCCCTTCCACCCTCCTCGGTAATCAATAAGTAAGAAAAAACGGGAAAGAAATGATATCAATTTTATAGGTTTTACTTACAAACAGGACACAGAGAGTGCCAGAGCCGGCTTAGTGACAGCTTTGTAAGAATTAGAGTCTATACGTAGTTCAGGAACGCGTCCACAATTACATGAGGATAATTAGCCACTGCTAATTTGATTTTTAAACTTACTTGTAGTATAAAAATGGGCTCATAAAACAGCCGAGGTAGTTAAAACAACTCTAGTAATAACAGTAACACCTACTCAGTGTAAAATATAAACGGGCAGATAGGTGACTCTATGAACCTCGACAGCTTTAGTACTAACAGCAGTGTGATTTCTTCCATGAATGAAGAATACGCAAACAACATAGATTCTAACCACATTTCCTATACATTTATATGAAACTTCGGTGGAAATGAGGTATTTGTTATTGGTTCATTCAATCAGTGGAGTGAGAGACTTCCAATGATGCGTCAAGGGAATGAGTTTATGCTGGATGTTTAATTAGAGAAAGATCAAACTCACGAGTATAAGTTTATAGTAGATAATGAGTGGAGATTTGCTCCAGATTAGCCTACTAAAAAGGACAACTATGGTAATATCAATAATTTTATAGATGCTAATACCATCCCAGAGCCCAGGGTTCCGGAGTAGACCCAGGACGCTATAAAGACTCAGTATACTTAGGACCTGTGCATCGATTTGACCAGTTTAGAGCCAGACCCCCTACCAGCCCATCTGCAGCATGTACTGGCAAACCATTCAAACAATTTCGACTATAGACAGAAGGAAACAATTCCATTTAACAGTACTGTTCAGAAAACCAATGGGCAACTGGCTGGAGAGGACTGCTTGTAGCCTAATGAACTACCTATACCCTCGCATGTTATTTTAAATCATCTAGCATTACGCACTGGGGATAGAGTTATAGGGTTGTCTACGACTCAGAGGTACAAAGAGAAGTTTGTCACGACTATTTACTACAAGGTATTTTAGTAATAAAAATGTAAGGTGATCCTAAGAATAGTAAGAATGTTGTACATTTTTCAGAGGTTATATAGAAAGAAGAGTAGAATAATGAGCTTTATACACTTGTAAGCTTAGGGTTTGGAATGGCTGGATTTTTGCTAAGAAATCCGCTGTGTAGTTGGATTGCTTTACTTTTTTTCGTGTGTAGTATTACGTGCTCGAAGTTAAGTGCTATTGATTACTCTTAGTTGATTACCACGTTCATTATGGTGAGTTTAGGGCTAGCTGCCAACTATATGAGTATTTTTAAACAGCCTAATTATAGTTAGATTAATGGAGTTGTGTAGAAGTTTGTTTTGTATTTACATCTTAATACTAAATTAAACTTACTGAAATTTTTGACCCTAGGAAGTTTTTCCACGCATTGGCTTTCCAGTTCTACTTCTTTATCAATCGCTCCTTTCTTTATTGTTTACTCATTCTATGGCTTCAGGATTCTATAGTGTTTTTGCAATTGTCAAAATCAGTGTCAAGCCGAAACACTGTGAAATCGTGGTAGTTTGATAAGCTCATTCCTCCAAAGTAGTAGATTTTGCTTTGATAAAACTCAGCACAGGCTCCTCATCGGTGGCCAATTGGACTTCCGTATAGTTATAGCTTATACCAATACCGTAAATTTGTATCAAATAAACAAATCTCATCCTAGAAGTGGTGATTGATACCAGTTATATGATCATTTCTGCCGCCTATTATATAAATTTTATTTTAATGAGCTACGGCTGAATGAAGATAACGAGGAGTTGGTTTTATTCCTTTCACATACAGTCTCTCTCATGTAACGCGAGGCTTTGATTAATTCGAAGCTCTCTTTACTGGCTGTATTAACCACATATCATTAGAAATGCCTTATTGTGTTACCCCACCAAATATGTAGATTCCTGTACTGCTTTTACTGTATTGATCATCGTTTAAATTTGGTAAATTGAAAAAATCTAGTTAAAAATTGTTTGTAATCTTAGGAGGGTATATAACAGTCATTGAGAACGAATGGCAGGCTGGAGGTTTGTGAGTTTAGTCCATTTTAAGACGTATTCATTGCATAGGTTCAATTTATAGAGAGAAAGTATCGTTTAGGAATCTCCCTGCACTATCTATTCCTCCAAAAATTATCATTGATCCCCCGATTATCTATGATCCATGCATCCTTCTGGCTATAGGCTTTTTCCCCATAGGATTAAAAGTGCTTCACTTTCTAGATTATATGTCAAAAGTATGTATAAGAGGATAGCAATTTCTTATATGTAAAGTTTAATCATAAGGTCCTCTCCCTCCATAAACTACAAGTTGATTCTTATACCGACCAGTAGTATGCCCTGTTCTTGTCTCAGGAGGAGAACCTCCCTAGGAATAATCAATCTTTTATCAATATCCCGTATTAAGGTTCAAAACGCTAATATCATTGAACCTTTATCTGCATTATCCACCAAAAATGTAAAGATATCCAGATATAAGTGTAGTAGTTGCTCCATCCCTTGCTGATGGAATATTACCCGTTGTATCTAAAACATCAACATAAAGTTTGTTAGATTAAGTATATGCTGCCATTTGCGCAATGTCTAATCTTTGTGAAGATCCCTGATTAGTTGTATATTAGTCTATCAGTGTGTCAACAAAAGTTTTAGAACTACTATTTTTCTTCACTCTTAAAGACGGAAGTGTTTTTTAGCTTTTCTATTTAATTAAAGGGGTAAAATTGATATCAACTCTATGCTAAATCGATCTTGGGAAAGAGATAGAATTTCTCATAGGAATAGGAGTTTTAGGAAACTTTTAAATCCTCTCCCAGTCTAATTTAGAGTTAAGCATTTTAATATAGTAATTATTACTAGTCTGTGTATTGAAATATCTTCACAATGAATGACAATGAACTATATATGTGTTGCTAAGATTAGTTGTTTTAATCATAATTTACTATGTATGAATAAAGGAATTATTATTTTAACTTACTTAAGCCAAAAGCATTTATATAAAATGAATTTTGATATACTAGTTAAACAGCTATTAGAACATTGTTAACAAGGAGGAATGGCAAGAGTAAAGCAAGTAGTAAGATAGCTAATGAATTAAAGTGAATTTGACAGAGTATTCGATATACGAACAATCTAAAGAAAGCCTGTATTTTTAGCAAAGGCTAAATCTATTTGTTTCGGCTGTATTTTATATAAAACTACAGTTATTAGTAAACAAAAGGCCTTTTTAGATAAATTATTAGGAAGAGAAACCAATCAAATAAGTTTAATCAATATTTTAGACTAAATTGTTAAGCGGAAAATAATGAAAAGCATATAGCAATTTTCCTAAGTAAAAGTTATGACTAAATCTGTTCGTATATTCAATAAAAGCCTACAAATACAGTTTTAAAAATTGAGAAATAACTCTTTCTAACATTTTAGATTTTTTAATTCCTCTAGAGACAGTATTGATTCCCAAGGATCCAGTTAAAGTTTTTAAATGTACAAACAAGTTACTAGAAAAATTACACGTAAGCGAATTAGATCTTCCAGTAATCAAAAACTGAATAAAATTCCACTTTATCGTCGCTCCAGTTTAGATATTTATAACACAAGCAATGAATCGATTTAAAGCCCTGATAGGTCCAGTATTGGATCATCAAATATTTACAGACCTATATACAAATTAGAAAAAGTTATAAGTACTAATCAATATAAGTATAGTAGTTGAGGATTCTATTCTGTATATAAGTATTCATTGAAGTAGTCAGTTGAAAATGCTAGAAGAAGTTAGAAATTATTGTAGAATATACTTCAAACAAATTATAATATGAGGCTCAGGTATAAGCATAAATACCTACTCTACTGGAATAATAAAGTTAAATAGTACAAGTACAATAATTATCTATATAAATGCAGCATATTTTTAAACTATATGCTAAAATACTAAAAGTGCCTAACTATCACCTGTTTTAGAAAACTCAAAAGCCAGCTTTAATGAAAAAATCTATAGAAGAATTTAGAAATTTCAGATATCTAAGAAGAAATATAATAAGAAAGCCAGCTCAATATTTCCATGATTAGTATAAACTAAAATAACAATTATGATATTTATGATTTAGAGCAATAAATTTTTGGGGAGAAAAGTCCATAATCATAATCACTGATACAATTAAGTTAAATTCATAAAAAGCCAAATAGAAGAAGCTAATCAGACTAGATACTCAATACACAGCCTTTAAATCTAAGCTCATCCAATCCATCTATTGCTAATTCTTTTGAAAATTATTCTTATTCCACAAGCAAAATGACTGAAAAATTCGATACATTATCAGCGTCTAAATCCTCACTTAGTAAGTATTTAAAGAAGTCCTTTAGTCGTATAAAATATTACTATAATTAAGAATTAAGTGAAAGCATTTGAAACTAATCTGAGTATGCTCTAATGTAATTTTGCGCTATATAAAAACCGTTAACCTTTTAATAATATCATGAGTGTTATTCTCTAAGGACATTTAGTATATTGAAATCACCCAGAGATATTTGCTAACTTGAATGATAATACACGAGAGACATTATATTTTGTCATGATGATTAATCAGATATTTCTCCATTTAAAACATAAATCGAAGAGTTAAAAACTTCTGAAGTCGGAATGGGATAAATACCTGAAAAATTTTAAGAATCATCTAATAACACTTCACAGTAATAGTTAACAAGTAATAATATTACACCTCGTAGTTCTATATGGAAAACTCCAGAAAAAGATTCTTTCTACTCATATTTATAAAATTCAAATTGTAAGCTTGGAAAAAATGATAAAAATAAGTTTTCTATCGATTTATCTTTGGTTTAGCAATAAATTGAACCTTCTACTGCAACTCCTAAATTTAGTTTAAGAAACAAAGTAAAAAAGTTCATAACTTTTGATCCCTTGAATAAACCCTGTCATCCTCCTGTATTTTAGTAATATTTTGATTATTCAGCACAGTCAAGACCTTCCTCGTAAAGGGTAAAAACTCCTATTTTAAGAGAGAAAAGATAATCTTCTAGTAGTGTTGATATATCTGTTATATAGAAGCATTAACAAATTAAGAGTCTATATGAAATTGAGGGATTTGAGACTTAAAGAGAATAAGCACCATCAAAACTTTTGAGAGTTTCTAATGATACTCCTACGTCACTGTAAAGACCCCATTAGAGATAATTGAGTAATATTGGATTTTATAAAAGAACCCCTATAAGAACGCGCAGAAAGCCTTAAATTGAATCACTTAGAATTGATGAGGAGCTTAAAAGATTTAACAATGCTGTAAAATTCACTAACTACATTAGGGATTTCTAACAAAGCTTATTGCAATTTTCCATAACTAACCTAAAGTTATGGAAGATCAACCCGAAAAAGCGCGTTATAAAAAGGCAGTATAATTCAATATACAAATTGCCATCATATTACTGATAATAATTAATTATTCAATCTTAACACTTTATTAGCTGCAGTCCCATAGTCTTAATTTTTCATATTTTAACCTTTTATTTAAGTAATCAACTACTAATCAGTATAAAGTTCATTTATTATGTTAAATTTTTAGTAAACGTTAAATGGAAATTGATACAAAATAATTATAAGAAGTTATAAACTCAGTGATTGATTGTGTTTCTTTCTCAACATAAGTTATCTCAGAAAAATAAGAATTAGGAGCAGGTGTAAATATTGACTATGGAGTTATTACTAAGAAAATTAACTTAGCTCAAGAATAGATTATTGAGGCTGTTTAGATTCACGATGGAAATTTTGAAAAGGTAAAACGGTCTGTTTGATAGGCTTTTGCAGATTTGAGTAATGATCTATGGCAAATGTTGTGCAGAAATAAGACATAGAGGAGATAAGTAAACAAAAAAGAGATCAACTAAAAAATTTAGTAGGAAAATCAAAAGTAGATCGAAGATTTGAATGTTCAAGTTTAAGAATTAAGTCAATTGCTAAAGGAAAAGGATTGATAGATAGAAAATATACGTAGTTAGAGTAATACTGAGATTTAGGAGTTGTTATAAAGGATTAAGATGAACGAGTCTAATGGAAAATCACCGAAAAGAGGAATTTTAAGAGTAAGTTTCTCTGATGATTTTACACCGAATTTGTAGAAAAGCTATTTTTCTGATACATCGACTTTAGATTAATCGTATTAGTAAGAAATACACACTTTATCTCAGTAGTTGAATAGCTATAAATCAGAGTATGGGAAATTGTAGAATATTGTGGTGTAATAGGAATAAGATATACATAATTTTCATATATAGATTTAAAAGCTTGAGAGTAGTTATTAGAATCATATTCCTGGTATAAAATAGTTGAGATATATCAAAAGAATTATTAAAGATTTAGAGTAAGTTGGACCAACTAATTCAGCTGAGGCTAATAGAATTATAAGAGCTCTTATCTCTATTAGTGGACAAACTTAAGATAATAATGTAAATTTTCCTTAAAAGTTATGTTATGTTTTTCAGTTATACAGTTTACTTTAGTGTATAAGGCAACTATGCTAGTTATATATACCTTGAGAAATAATAACTGAATCAATTTATTTTGTATAAATATAACTTCACCTATACAATAGATACTTATTAGGCTTCTGTTAGTGATTAATATACCTAAATCTGCTTAGAGTATACCAGCTATATAGTAATATAAAACAAATACTACTTTTACCCTAACTTAAAAGCTTCTTTTTTATTAATAGTAATCCCACAAAAATAATTAAACTTTCTTATCTTTCAATATACTTTTCCACAATAATACTTCAAAAATAAAACATATTTAAAATGAATTAAGCAGTACAGCTTTTTAGCCTTATTCAATTAGAAAGCTTCAGAAATATCGATATGCCCTATCAAGGAGTTCTGTATATCAATGCAGGTGTAAAATTTGTATCTTAAAACAGCATTGAAAAAGGAGTAATATAAAATTAATGAAAAGGGAAAAAATAATAAATAAGCAGCCACTGCCTTGCATATCAAAGTATAAAAGACAACAAATTGAATTCTTAAATTTTCATGATAAAATATAAGGATGAAGATGTCTAATTAAATAATCAGGCAATTTTTAAATAATTAATTAGGTACGAAAAACAAGTATCTCTGTAGATTGATCTCAAACTATATTTCAGTACATTTGATGGAAATTTAAGACCTAGCAGAGTGTAATCTATTATAAAAAATGATGAAAATAGGTTTTACTTATTAGACAAGTAAAAGTTTAGTATAGATAACATAGATTAAGGAGGTTCTAACTTTATACCCTGCATATTCTAGAATAACTTAGGCTGTATTCTTAATCTGTAGAT